>MCFC01000110.1:0-43949 GCA_002105065.1 Naematelia encephala
GCAGTCGATCCCAAGCTGGATATCCCAGATGAAGACTTTAAGCCGCGCAGTGATCGGGATGCTTTCTTCCACGATTTTTACACACCCAAAGCTCTGGAAAACTCGCCTGTGGCAGTACAGATTGTCGGTAGGCGATGGAGAGAGGAAGAGTTGCTTGGAGTGGCAAGCGTCGTAGATCGAGTCCTGAGAAGCGTATAATGATGACCCACGGCGATAGCTGTCAGCACATCATGGGATCGAATATGGGTGTAGAAGCCAATAAGGGAGTGTAGAAATGAATGCAGTAGATTTTGAGAGTTATACGAATTCGCCACCGCCACCGAAACCCCTGGCGGAAGAAGATGCCGGAAGACGTGGAAAGTGGAGGTGGTCCACTTTTGCCACCCGCCTTCCACGTCGATTTTGTTGTGACTTTTCTCAGTTGTCATTTCTTTTCCAAAGTTGTATTGTTATACATCACAGGCAGCCGAAGTGAAGCTCGCTCAGTTTGTCTTGAAAAATAAGAATGCCTCATAAGAAAGTGGCCATCGAGGGAATCAAGGCTCTTACATTCTATGCGGATAGAAAGACGGCAGCTAGGAGGACCGAAGCTATTCGTGAGTACACCCTCATCGTCCCCCCACCTCCCTTTATCCCTTTGTCCCTTCTCTATCATATCCATGTAATTGTGATTCTGACTGATGCATTTTTAGCCCAACTGCAATGTCTAGGTAAACCATGCTCGAAATTCCAACCACCCGTGATCCAATGTATAAACGCAGGATTGGACGATATGGGTGGTGTTCAGTGGAGATGCGATACGGATCTTCCTTCTGGTGTGAGGCTCGGTAGGACAGATGTCAGTTGTGAAGGGTGGAGTAGGGCTGGCGACAAGAATGTCTTACAGGGTAAGCGCTTATCTTCCCCTGTCGATTTACTGTACTGATTTTGTGCCTTTAGGTTCTTGTGGACTCACATATAATCTATATTATACCGATCAAGGTCTTATGAGAGATACATACCCTCGACTCCCTAATAAATCAGGTACGTCCCAACTCGCTCCAACCCACTTCTTAGATCTTTAATTCAAGTGGTCCAGAACAAAGTACTGATGCCTAGTCAGATTCAATCTTCTCCACCATCTTCATGATAGCTTTCTATGCCGTTTTACTCGGATTACTATACACCTTCTTACGTGCCATCTTACTTTCGCTGACACCACGTTGGGCACCAAGACCAATTAGCTCTTTCTTCCCTTGGTCAGGTGGTGGTGGCGGCGGAGGACGTGGAGGAGGTGGAGGAGGTGGTGGTGGTGGATGGGGAGGTGGTGGTGGAGGACCAGGTTTTAATGGTGGAGGAGGGGCACCACCACCTTATTCGAAGCTTCCTCAGAATGAGCCATGGAGTTCGTATTTCAGTCCATGGGGTGCTGCTGCTCTAGGTGCTGCTGGTGGATATCTCTTGGGAAATAGGAATAGGAATAGAGGCGAGGTGCCAATCCGGCCAGTACCGGTACTCGTACCGAGGGAACAGGCTAGGACTGTATGGCCCACAGACGATGATCGTGGCGTTGGGTCTTCTACTGGATTGAGAAGAGCTACAGGATTCGGAGGAACCTCTATACGCTGAACACAATGCATGCACACCAATGTTAATATCTATCCCCCCCCCACCCACTCTCTAACACAATCATGGTTCACTACTTGCCACCTTGTCGTTGCTTTCGTTTCCGTCCAATCATGCTACCCAATTGTGCACCGAGTTTCTCTAGACCCTTCTTCTCCCGCTCCTCAGGCTTCGCATCAATAGCTTTAGGCACTTTGCTATCCCTGTCTTTCCTCTTATCATCACGCTTTGACCTTCCTCCAGGTCCAGCTTTACCTCCATCTCGATCCCACTTTTGTTTCTTCCCCGCTCGATCAAGTTTGGCAGTATCCGCCTCGTCATCAGTATCCTCTGCAGGGCGTCTGCGCTTCTCTGGTGGTCCATCCCTCACAGAAGAAATCTTGTCGACTCTCCGCCTCACCACCTGAACACGTCAGTTTTGCCCAAGATGCTCGAATTGTACCTCTCAAACGGAATAACTCACCTGCACATTCTCAATACTAAACTCAATCATCAATGTCTTTCCACCACGCATACCACCTCCGCTCCTATCATTGCCCTCCTTGACCCTGGCCTCAAGTCTCTTGATCCTGGCTTCAAGCTCTTCCTTGTTCTCTTTACCCTCCTTGACTTCCTTTTCGCCGTCGTTCAACTCTTTCAAAGCCTTTTTCGTCCTCTCCAATACCTCTGCCATCTCAGTCTTCCACCACTCCCACATGATTGGTCCTACCGCCGGATTGTTGTTGGCATACCGTAAAACCTTGAGAGCATCTTTGTGGGAACGCATCTCGAGAAATCCATATCCTTTGCTCTTGCCGGTACCAGTTAGCGGATCGACTTTTTCGCTCTGTCGCACAACCTTGGATTGAATAACGGCTGTCTCTCGTTCTCCTCGCTTTTTGCTCTTTTTGCTTGACTCCGCACGAGCCTCCAAAGCTGGTGATAGAGTATTATCGGTCTCCTCAGCACGTGATAGGCCCTCTCGTTCGCCGCTCGCTACTTCATCCCCGAAAGCTCGGACGGCGTGAATCCCAAGACGTTTGAGCGTACGGTCAGTGACGAATAGAGGAAGCTGACGGATCGAAAGTCGAGTCTTTGAGATATACAAAGACGGGTTGGAGCGAAGCAAAGTTCGTCGTGCGTTGAAAGCCTGTTGGCGTTTCTCAATCTCTGCCTCAGGGAGACCCTGCGCAGCGGGTGAATTCGGGAAGATCACTTTGACGGCTCAGCATTTCATCCCCTCGCAGAAGTTGTAAATGCTCACCTCCTTCACGCATGAGATATGTGTTACGCTTATCACCTGCGATCCGAGCCCTTTCTCCATCCTCTTTCATCTGCCCAGCTGTTTCTCGCGTGACAGCACGGGAGACTTCTAATGTCCGTCCATGCAGAACAAGCTTGCTGACAAGCGCGGACGAAGGATCCGCAGTCAGTACTGAGGGCAGAGCGAACGGGTTTTTGCCACCAAGCTGTTGGAGATTAGCAGGAGATGCGAGTAATGTTCAAGTACTTACGGGCTGCGCATTGGCGCCAGTCTCTTGAGCCACCTTCTCTGCCTCTTCAATGGCTTTATCCGCATGCTCGACGTTCCAGAAACAGACGAAGCCAGATCCGCGCGATCGGCCAGTGACCTTGTCAATTGTGATCTTTGCGTAGCGTAAAGGACCGAATGTCCGGAAGCTAATAAGTTTAGCAGGGGCATTTCTGATATAGGGCAAATGACAACTCACAGAGTGGAGAGTTCTTGCTCGGTAGTCTCGAATGGCAGATTGCGAATGAATAATGTCGCCCCGACATCGACGCTTGGCAGTGTTGGCTTGACAGGTTCTTCCTCTTCCGCCTCATCGACGTCCATCTTTTCTTCATCCTCCTCGCCGCTTTCTGACGTTGCATCACTCTCTTCGTCCTCGTCTGAATCACTTGAATCTTCGCTACCAGACGATGAGCCACTCGACGACGTCTCTCCATCTTTCTCTTTGGCCTCCTTCTCCTCTTTGACATCTCCCTTCTGTGTTTCTTCCCATTTCTCCTTGCTCAGTGCCCAATCGACCGCGACTGGCCTGTCGTCTCCCTTGACTTTTCCCTTTCGCTCTCCTACCCGTTTGATCGACTTCCCATTAATAGCCTCCATGGCCCGCTCAGCATCTTTCCGAACGAGGAACCAAACAAATGCGAATCCGCGTGCTCTGGGCGGAGGTGCAGGTTTTGATGGATCAGCAGAAGCAGGGAGCTTTGTCGGGAGAGTTGGAAGGTCAACAGAATGCAAGGGTCCAAAACGAAGGAAAGTAGCACGAAGATCTTGCTCGGTGGTCTGATCCTATCAGTCATTCTCCACTGATTTGAAGGCGGCACTCACATCCCAGGCGAGATTTCGCACGATCAAGCGTCCAGCATGGCTCTGTGCCTTACCTTCGCCTTGCGCAGACAGCTTTTCGAGACGTTTCTTGAGCACACATGATAGCAGGGCACCCTTGTAGATATGACCATGTAGCTTGGGTATGGCCTGTAGAGCTGCTCCATGCGAGGTGAAGACAATGTGTGCTAAGTGGGATTCAGCAATGCACCTGCTGGTGGTCACATCGGACTTACCGACTCTATCCTCTCCTTCCACTGGGAAGAGTATTTCAGCCGAGTCGTCGACCTTGCGAATACGTTTCCACAGTACTGCTTTGGTTAAACCATCTGGTAGGCCGGAAAGAACTAGGGTCTTGATGGCGTCTGGATCGCTAGGGCCAGCAGTGTCCTCTGCTGTGATTCGAGGTTGCTTTTTCGGTCGTTCGATAGGCTCTTCTCCTCTTTCAGGCTATAGTGCGGAACATGTAAGCTCTCGACTGGACCACATGATACCGATAACCCACTTTTGCATCTGCCCAAGCGACTCGGATTTTTCTTCCCTTTGGACCAAAATCGCCTCCATCAAGTTCTGTTACTGCCCGTTCCGCATCTTCACGCAACGAATACGTGACATATCCGACACCTTTCGACTTGCCAGTCTCCTTATCGGTAGCTACGAACCCATGTCTAACTGGACCAATGAATGAGAAATGAGTGAGAAGGTCTGTACTGGTTGCAGCGTAAGGAAGGGAGGAGACGAAGACCGTCGTGCTGGTCATGTTAGTTTTGACCAGGGCAATTGAGCTTACTTGACACGTTCAGGTCTAGGGCCCCTAGCAGGTTTAGAAGAACCAGGTTCGTCGAAGGCTATGAAGTCTTCAGATGCCATTGTGTAGGCTTACTGTGCAGTCTGAGCTGCGTTTAGGTATTACAGAGGTAAGATGGAGAGATTTCTGCAAAAGTGGACGTCAAAACCAATGGAAATCTCAGGTGCCTTACACGTCATTTAGTAAAATATCTGATATGAATACTTCCGACTTCCCGCTCACCCAATTTCGTTTACTCGTTGACTTGAACGGATAGATACTCTCCAGTTGCATAGTCACGACGAGATGGCTTCTTCACGCTCTGTGATGAGCCTCTGCTCTTCACTTTCTCGACTGTCCGTTGCTCCTCGCGTACTTAACCCGATAGCTTCATCTTCTCGACTAAGCCCAATACGATCATTCTCCTCTTCATCTCCAGCCCAAGCCACTATCAACCAAGGTTCGTCATTCTTCTCCCAACAGCCTCACCCGTCCTCAGTCTCTACATCATCCTTCTCCACACAGTTGCTATTTTCTGTCGTGGAAGAACAAGGCTGACATTCGAGAACAGTATTGCGAGGTGCCCGTACACGCAAAACACTTGAATCTCGCGCACCAGCCCTAGAAGGTCATTTCCAGAAAAAGGGAGTCTGCGCCAAAGTGATGACTAAGAAACCCAAGAAACCCAACTCGGCCAATCGAAAAGTATGCCGAGTCAAACTTTCAACAGGCAATATGATCACGGCGTATATTCCTGGTGAAGGACATAATTTACAGGAACATAGTGTGGTTTTGATTCGTGGTGGTCGATTAAAAGATTTACCTGGTGTACGGTTAGTCTATCCTCTCTCTCTCTCCCTCTTTGTGTTTTTTTTTTCTGGAATCAATAGATCCAAACACCAAGAGAGAGAGTGCTGATGCTTTGTTTAGATACAAAGTAGTGAGAGGAGCTCAGGATTTGAGTGGTGTTGCCGGACGTGTTACTGCTCGATCGAAATATGGAGGTGAGTCTTACTTTTTCTTGTTCTGCATTAATTATCAAATCAAAATAGTGCTGACTATGATATAGCGAAAAAGCCAAAAAAGGCAGCTGCATGATCCATGTCCATACTACATACTATGCTCATGTATTCGTTATATCTGTTCAAATAATGTCATAAGCTTGATGTATTGTTCAAGCACCCAAAGCTCTCTTTCTACCCCATACAAGTCGCTTCGTGCGATGTCCTACCTCTCCTCCAGGCCCGTGTCCTTCAGCCCAACACTCGTTGCAATAATTATCACCATCACAACCTAGACAAACCAATGTAGCGTCTTTATTACAAATACCTATTCCCTCATTAGCATGTCATTCCATCCTACTCATCATCAAAGACCTTTCTCGTCTGACACATTTTGACGATGTGGGTAGGTAAAGGTAACTTCGAGCAACTCACAACACCAACTATCTAAATCATCGTCTCTCTCGTCGTTCCATCCATGTAATCCATATCCTTTACCTACTTCCTTCTTCGCCGAGTCACCAGGTGTCGTTGTTACTTTTGAATGAGAATCACCAGGGGTAGAAGTAGGTACTTTCGGAAGAGAAATTGTCGTTGGACCAGAAAGTCCAAGAAGTCGATCCATGAGTCGTTTCGTCTCGTCGTCGTCGTCTGCTTCCTCTTCTCCTTCACTTCTCGGTAGATCGATAGGAATTTCTGGGAACTGATCCATTGTCGCTTCAGATTTGTCCTCCTTCAAACTAGAATCACCACCATCTTTCACTGCATCTGGTATGGACTTGTCCGCTCGTGTTGGATGTTGGGGTTGAGGTGGTACAAGTACCTCTTGTTCAGCTTCTTCAAGAGCTTTCCGTAAGATATCAAGCTCATTCTCTTCCTCTTGTCCTTTTTCCCCCTTCTTTCTACTTCCACCTTCTAGTCGGACTGTATCTAATGTACGGCGAAGGATGTCTTCCTCAGTCTCTTCTTCGTCATATCCGTCATTCTCGATGTCGTCTAGAGTAGAGGGATCTTGTGGTGGAGAAGGTAGAAATGGTTGAGCTTCATTCAAAGCTGAACGAGCTTCATCTCGAAGATCGTCTTTATCGTCGTCCGTGTGTGCTTCCTGAGCCATAGAGGGTGCTGGAAAGGTCGTTGATGATAAAGAAGCTATGTAAGCTTCGACCTAAATCATCAGAAACGCTCATCGTAACACTGACCTCATCATCACCCAATTCCAGCTCATCCTCATTCAAAGGCATCTCTTCACCTCTGAGCAAAGCCAATCGTCTCTGCATGGCCTTATCTTCATCCTCGACCTCCTCACCCTGCGCTCGAGCTACGGTCTGGACGGAAGGACCTCGTCCATCTGCAATACGTTCCAGCTCATCGTCCTCCTCCTCCGCTCGTTTCGAGGCTGCCTCAGTGCTCGCTCTGGGATCACTCGGCGATAAAGTCGGAGCGCGTAGAGCTGCGAATCGCTTCAGCAGATCGTCTTCATTCATGGCATTCTTTCGTTTTCGTTTGGGACAAGAGTTTAGTTATGCTGGCTGAACGAACCGGATGAACCATAGCCGGGACCAAAATTTGTTTACAGAGTCCAGCAGGAGAATGAAATGCTTTAGTCCATGGTGTAACGGATACAATGGCACTGGTTCGGAGTCTCATGACGTGCCGATCCCTAGAACGCTTAATTGTTTGAAGCAAAGCAAGTAGACCCAAAGACAATTTCGAGCTGCGAAACGATACCAAGACCCCAAAGTCCAAGATTGATGATATAGACATCCCTCGGAATGACAAAGACGAAGAGGATATCGTAATCGTTACATGCACAAGAAAATGACGAGAATAACCCAGACTGTCTCAGACTACCTTCCCCTCATAGCTTTCTTCTTTCCCCAGGTAAGTGAGAGAAGGCGCTATCTTGCTTCGAATTGGACCTGTTCAAATCAGCTAAATCCACATATTTGGGCCTGCCAGGCAGGTCAATTCTCAAGGGGATAGATTCTTACGACTAAACGACATCATCAGCACAAATACAAAACTCATACAACGGGGAGAATGATTCCTTGCAAGAATACGCTGGACTGAGACTCACTTCGATGTGTCCTTGGTTTATAAAGAACACGATGTCCACATTCTTTACACCGGATAGCCTCGTTGGCTTTTAAAGCTGTTTTGGCACCACAATCTATATGATAATGAGCATACTTCCTATTACAGTACCGCAAAGCGTCGAAGGATTAAGAATCCTTGGTCAGAGTATACGAGGACGAGAATAGGTAGGGAGAAAGGAATTTTGGTCTGAATGTGTAATGACTTCTTGAACTGAAGACCTACCTCCGCAGATATATTCGATCTGTTCAGGAGCTTTTGGTTGATCCCTATTTGGCATAGAGTTGGGATTTTGTTGCGAGTAGCGTTGTTGTGACATGTTTTCTGTGATGAACGAACAAGAGAGCTCGACGATGAAATCTAAACTCAACAGGTGGCAAGGCTTATCATTCTAACAGAAGAAAATAAATACACGTCACGAGGTGCCCCACTGTTCCCGTCGACGGAGTCCATAACTATTGGTATCTGTGTGATTTTCGCAGCAACATCACATAGCCCATTAATCATCATGGAGATCTCAGCAGCTCTGACGGCTCTCGAGTCACTAGCATCATCACCCTCAACCTCATCCTCTGGTCCTCTGACGATTCTTCTCGACAAACATTTCTCAACGGCTCGTCAAAAGCTCTTATCGGGTGAAGACGCTGCATTGGTCCTTAGCGACTTGCAGAAACAAGTCACTCGAGCCAAGAAAGACGTAGAGAAAGGGTTGAAGGGATGGTATGGTGCTTTAGGCGGTGTAGGCAAAGCAGTAGAAAAGGTTCGCTTCGATACTATATCTTCAAGCGGTGGCGGAAGGGGTGATTTCAAGCTGATGTTGTTAGGCTTTCCCACCTAATTTGGCGGGGATAAGTGAAGCGTATGATGATCCGCCGTTGTTCGTGAGGGAAGAAGCTAGAGAAGCTTTAGATCGCGCTGTGATGGACTCAATGGCAAGAAGGGGGTTATGGGAAGCTGTCGCAGCTATGGAAGAGGTACGTCTTAATAAAGGCAAAGGTTACTAGCAAGTCACGCACATATATACTGAGTCTGTGTGTTCCGTAGGAGACTGGACAAATCTATAATGACGAAAAACGTTCACTTGCTGAAGAGCTTGGAAGAATTGTAGGAGATATGGAGAATGGCGAGCTTTCTTCTGCTCTCGAGTATGTCCTCTCAATCTCCATTAAACATTGCTTGCTAACTAGTCCATCTAGGTGGTGTAACGAAAATACCGCTTTTCTGCGCTCACCACCTCATCCCTCTTCGCTACCTTATTATCTCCACCGAACGATATTCTTATCTCTCCCAAATCCCTCGGAAGCAATGACTTATGCTCGATCTCATCTCCTTCCATTTCTTTCAACACATCCTGTACTTGAACTAATCACTTCGAGGCTATACATTCCACCTGTATCCGCATCTACATCCACCGCATCCTCCTCGTCCTACCCATCTGGACATAATCCGTCAACCTCATTGGAGCCACCCTCAAACGGAGTTGTGGATGTAGATATGGGCAAAGTCAACCCTTATCCATCTGTGAATGGTGAGAATGAAGTATCGCTCATCAATATGTTTCGAGGCGAGTATTGTAGGAGACATGGATTACCCAAGGAAGATCCTCTCGGTGTAGCTGTGGATTTGGGAGGAAGAGGCGGTGCTTTGGCTGTGGTAGAGAAAGCTAGGAGAGTCATGGGAGAGCGTTTAGGGAATATCAGAGCTTGGGAAGAATTACCGGTATGTCGTTTTGTTTTCTTTTCTTATCTTGTTTCCTCTCCATGGCAATCACCAACTAAGCTGATCACAATACTACTCGTCCTTCTCTTTTCTCGACCCACCCCATGATATCTCTACAATGACTCGCGTTGCTTCGTTCTCATCGATAGATGGAAGTCCCTCTTCCAGCTTCAAGACGATATCATTCAGTATTCGTCTGTCCAGTCAGTAAAGAACAAGCAACAGAATCAAATCCTCCAAAAATGCTTACTTGCGGACACGTCTTGGCTTCAGAAAGTTTTGATAGACTACTCAAGGGCGGGTAAGTCTTAACATCCATCCCTCCATCCCTCCATCTCTCCATCCCTCGATTCCGCTTCGAGGCTATAAACAACAATTTCATGTTCTCAACTCAATCTTTTTCCTTCCTTATCACCTTTATTTCCAAAAAGAAAAAGGCTTGGGAGCTAATACAAGATCATTTGTAGGCGGAGAAGTGCAAAATGCCCTTATTGTCCTGTTGAGACTAGTCAATCCGCAGCGCAGAGATTGTATTTCTGATTCGTCAGATTGATCTTTGGAGTGTTGGGTATGCTTGTGTTTTATCTGTTTGCTGTATTAGAGGGAATGTCAGGAATGAGATAAATGTATGTAGTATTCACAAGTGCGACCAGCATGCAGTCATCATACCCTATGACTAGTCTGTTTGGACCAATGCTTAGCAGCTTAGCTCGATTTAGAGGATGTAGGACGTCGACACCGAAATTCAACGACACAATGACAATGCTGCATGCTGATTATGATGATGTACACACGCTCACCCCACTATCTACAGATATTACACAATTTTTGCCAGAACACCTGACGATATAGCTACACCTCCATCCCTTTTTTAATCAGCACATTCTTCTCCTCTCAGATCCCGTTCGATGTCACAGCACTGCCGACAGAAATCCCTTCCAATCCGGCCCGCTCCTGCTCTCCTTTGCCCTTAGATTCCCAAAGCTGTTTACGTTCCTCCATTAGCGTCTCTGCCCATTTTCGAATCACGGGATGCTCGAGATGAGCTGTAGCACATCAGAACACAGGTCTCCGTAGTTATAAAACACGGCTTCGGACGCACGTATAGATCCTGCGAAGAATGGATTGAGAGTCTGGATATCTTGGGCTTCTCAAAGTCAGCTGCAGTACTACATAGAACCGTCGGACTCACATCGCTCGTATTCAACACCTTGCAAAGCCAGCTCAAGCCGATCGAGGTCCTAACTGGGTGAGCTGTTATGAAGATGGTACCAGGGCAGCTCACCTTTACAAGCTTCGATTCTGGTGTCTCTCTCGCTTCATATTCCTGATTTTGTCAACTTTGTTTACAGATCACTGAAAAGCTCCACACACATTCCACAAACTGCGAAATCGCTCCTGAGCATCCCGCATGCCCTCGCCTCCTAACATCTCATCTAAGAAGCTCTCCATTGCTTGCTCTTCAAGTTGGTGTTTGACATGTGGAGGAACGCCTTCGACAGGAGTTATATCGCCAACACTAAAGTGGTCAGCTTTCAGGACGTACTTGTATCAGCCAGCTGACTGTGCTTCCGCAAGATCGTGTACCAACGCCATCTATGCTTTCATGAGCTACCGTCCACTTTCTAAGAACAAGCCAGCAGCTCACCATGACGCAACGTGGGATGTCAAGAGGACGGGAAGGGTCTGAAGGAAGCATCATCGCCATGAGAGCCATACGGCACATATGATCTGATATGCTAGCGATACTTTCAGTCAAGTGCAAGGGGAAGAGGAGGTGCTGGCGGACCTTTCTGGTTCCCGTACCTGTTCACAACTCTGGTCAGCATGTCGGACAGAAATAAGGACATGATGAACAAGCTTACTCCTTCTCTGATCCATCCAGACCGCTTTTGCACCTATGATCGTATCAGCTGATGCGTCCATCAGACAAAAGGATGTGCACTGACCTTCAACTGCTCGAGAATATGCAAGAATGCCAATGTATCTAACGCCTCGTTACCTGTCGACCTACCAGATATGTTAGTTAGCTGACTGAATAATCTTGCTGGACAGCTGACCTGTATGGAGCTGGCAAAGGCTTGCCTCCAGCACCAAGCACCTGGACAGGGTTGAGTGACATTTTGACGACAGAGTGAGCAGGAGTCGAGTGGGCCACGGGTACAGCAGTGGGCATATCAGCCTAAAGCCCTATATGGAGCTCAAGCACTGGATTTAAGAGCCAGAAGTGAACAGATAGCAGGGGAGTTCAGAGGTGAGAGGAAAGAAACAAGTAAATGATGAAATTGATGTATATGATGTTGACAAGGACCGCCAGCCATTGTTTATCTGGTACTCCCCCCGCCATGACACGTGCTTAATCGGTGCCTGAGTGTTTCGGGCTGGGAGAGATGGTCTTTTTGACTTGGCGGATCTTGTCGACAACATCTAAAACATCGGTTGGTAGTTGAGCACCTTGTCTCCCATTGCTTGAGACCTGCGGGGTTTGATATTATTGGTAGGTTGTCGGAGACAAGACAAGTACGACTCTTCTTCTCTGCTGTAGGGAGATCAGATATGACCGTCGGAGTGTCCGGGTGATTGAGTGAGTTCCTCCTCTGCCGTCCTCTGCTTCACAACGAGTTGTACAGTATGACCGTCTTGAATCCTTGAATATCTCATGGAAGGCTGAAGCCTAGTTTCTCCGCCAGTAAAGTCGCCGAAAATCGTATTCGTGCCTCTGTCGAGTGAAAACCATGTCTACTCAAGAATCTACTCAACAGCCGTCATATCATGTAACTGCTCAACAGCCACCACTCCCATCTGTGTCATTTTTGAAACCACCCGAAGCCAGCGCCTCAGCTTCAGCAGTCTCCGGCGGTGATACTGGTATTTTGGAATCCGCGCACGGTATCTCGGACAATGAGCTGCAGTGGACGCAGCAACAGTTGGAGAAGAATGAGCCGAAGGAGGATCACGCACCGGCGTTGAGTGGGATTCCGGAACTGCCTGAGAAACTATTAGGAAGCTCGGACGAGTCCATCGGACATTTCAATGTGGACGATAGGGATGAAGCTCACGTGTCTTCACGTGAAGGACCAAGTCAGACGACTTGGAGGACACGCTCATCCCCTGCCCGTCCGAATGCAGTATCCATGTCGAATATCCGGCGAAGTGACGATGTAGACGAGCTGGACAGCTCGATGGATTTCGAAGTTCCTCATCCTGATGCTCTTCTCCGAGAGACGCCTCCACATGTACCCAGTCCTCCACCCTCAGCGGATGACGAACCTGACATACAGGCTGGACCCAGTACTCCTCCCCGACGGGTACCCGGTCAAACGATATCCTCCATTCGACATTCCAAGTCAGATTTTAAATCAAAGTCAGCGTCACGGAATGTACAAACAATCAACCAGCTGTCTCCATCGAAAACAGCTTTGGAGCAGGTTGGGAAAAGAGCTCGAACAATCCCACCGCGTCGGCTTTTCGGGCGTAGCTCTTCCGGTCCGTCCAAGCAGCCTTCAATGCCGGAAGAGGAGAGCTTCGCCGGTCCTCCGATGTCAACGAGATCCGCTGCTCCGTTCGAGAGGTTTGATCGCTTCCTCAAGAACTCGACAAGCATTGTGGAGGAAGGACAGGTCTTCCACACAAGAGGTGATGTGGAGACCGGGGAATCTGGCGAGTCAGGGGAGATGACTGATGACGCTGGTGTGGGTTTGTCAATAGACCAGACGGCGGATGAGAGCCTGTTGTTTGCGGACGGTTTCCGTCAGGAGGCTCCCAAGGAAGAAGTCACAGGTCCAAGCACAGAAATGGATGAGGATCCTCCCAAGGAGACTGTCAAATCACTGCCGCGAGCATCAGCCCCTTCTGAGCAAGCGCCAGCTCCAGCTCATTCCCCTCAACGAGGCCTGGATGGAACCGGTGACTCATTTCACGTCCACGATCCGCATGAATCCCCAGACATAGCGCAACCCAACATGTACAAAGCCCGCTTTGCAGGGCTCGTATCTTCCTCCGAGCCATCCAACTCACAACGCCCTTCCGAGCTTTTTTCACCGCCGTCCCATGCCTTCAGCAGCCAAAACTCGCACCATTCGGTCCTCTTTCCCGCTACTCAGGCTGTTCCACATCAGCGATCGCCAGTGAAACGACTCGCTCTCCTCCAGCCTGTCGACCCAAACGAAGCTACGATATCACCTGAAGGTGCCAAGTTCACGGCGGGCAGCTCGACTTCGGGTAATGCGACTAGTACAATCACGTCTGTGCCCAAGCACCGAATGCTGACCCGAGTCAATCCGCGGTCCGACGAGGAGTCAGGGTATCTTACCAATACCAACAGGTCGGCGAGGTCTCGCGCGACAAGTCGTTCGGCTGGAACCTCAGCAAGGCAGGACCGTCTCAATGGACACTCGGCTCCTCGCTTCAGCCCGCCCGTAGAACAGACATATCAAGATACTCAAATCGACAAGACCCAAGTAGACCATGCAGGAGACGAAGACTCGCCACCTGAACAGGTGGCAATGTCCAGCCCTGCTCAAGCAGCGACTGCCCAGATAGAGATTCCGAGATCCGGCATGCCTGCTCAGCCGCCAGAAACCTTACGTGTTGCTGCTCAACTTACGTCTTCGCCACCACAGACACCTGGGCGTCCGATGGAGCCTCCCCGCATATCCTCCCCCGTCTCACCTCAGTTGCAACCAGTGTCTCGGAATTCTGGTCAAGAAGAGCCGACCTTCGAGCCTCGCCAACCTCCCCATACTACCCCCATCAAGTACGGCAAAGGCAAACGGAAAGCAGCCTTCACCCCGGCGTCCCACCACTCACATTCAGAAGAGAGCAGTCCGGCTCCCGAGGATCCGGAAGACAATACATACCGTCCGCCAGTCAAGAAGCTGAAACCACCATCTCGTGGTGCGAGGGGATCGAAGCGTGGCCGAAGCTCAAAGCAGTCATCGAGAACTTCAGGTACTCCAGCTATGCCCCATGGGCCAACAAGTCCTCTTACCCCACCACCATCTTCTACAACGCCTAGAATTCCAGCTGACGAGTATGTGCTCGCCTTGTGGGCGGATCAAAAGTACTGGGTTGGTCGGATAACTGGACATGAGAATGGTCTGTTGCACATCAAGTTTTGCGATGGGCACGAAAAGTTCGTACCACCAGACAAGGTGCGAAATTTTGATTTACGGCCCGGCGACTTGATCAAGAGCGTAGGTGTGCATATGCCGCTTGGTGAGGTAGAAGTGGAGTGGGTTTGGGATGGAGCCAACGAGGGTATCAAAGTTCGCAAGGATGGGAATTCTGTCGGGAGGGTACCGCTTGATTGCATCTTGATCAGGCAGAAGATCATTGTGACGAGGTTTGACGACCGGCGGATTGATTTGGCGCGATTTGGTCTCAAAGCTCCTCCTCTTCTGACCCGGCTGTCCAAATCAAATCGATATCTCGAGGGTAAATCTTTCATGATTACTAGTATCTCGAGCAAGAATTCGACCGATCAACTTCGAGACATCATCACATCTCACGGAGGCATTTTGATCAACGATTGGCAGGAGCTCTTCATTTTACCCGATGATCATTTTGGATCAACTTTCAAGTCTAGCCGAGCTCCATTCTTGATCGTCCGAGGAGCCCAGGAGGCTATGAAGCCGAAAATGATGGTAGCGCTTTCCAGAGGGATACCTTGTCTCGCTGAACACTATCTTTTGGATCTGGACAAAGGTTTCGTAAGTCATCCTAGCCTACTATCAGATTTTTGCTTACGATAGGATCAGGAGGTCAAATGGCAGAATTATCTCATCTCACCTGGACGTTCTGAAATTCTGGGCCAACATACTTCTCAAGTCATTGATCTTGAGTGGGGAGGGCCAGAGTGGACTCACACGAACTCAGCAAACATTCGACAACCTTTCAAAGAGAAGAAATTCCTGTTCATCGAGCCCAAATCAAAAGACGAAAGGTTCAAACAGGTCAAGGTGAGCCGTCTGAAACCATCGATCAATGGAAGAATTGATGTTGATTGGAATAGACCTTGGTACCTTTTTGTCTACATGCTTTGGGAGCTGCTTCAATAGAGACTTGTTTGATGCTTGATCGCAATGCGAAACTCGACGTCTACGATTATATCATCATTGAAGATCGCGATAAGAGCCAGAAAGTGGGAAAAGAGGTGGCGGCTTCTGGACGAATGTGTAACTTTTTATGGCTAAAGCAGTGTCTCGTGAGTTTTCAAGACTCTATGCCGGATTACAGGTCTACACTCAAAGCAGTGCTGAATGGTGGATTTTAGATCATGGGCGCTGCGCTTGAGCCAGCTGTATTTGCTGAGAAAGAATCGTCACGAGGCCGTTCAGGACTGGTCAAGTGAGTGTGAACTGCTAGAGAAGAGGGATGTTGTGAGTGTGCACTGCTAGAGAGGAGGGGGGGGGGCTGTTGTGAATCTTTTGGATTGCAAAGAGGAGTATTAAAAAGGGAGCCTGTGTCCTTACGAACAAGGACTTTTATGACTGTCATGACTTTGTTGCTATATCATATGCATTGTCCTTACGTTGATACCATTTCCATTTGCCGTGCTTTCGAGCATCTCGCGAGGTGGAGGTCGGTCTGATTTCTGTCCGACCTTTTCATGGCTGGGGTTTACTCGTTCTTTCGCCTTCACTGAATCTAAGTGGACATCATGAGCCGACATGGACTTCAATCATCTCGCTTACTAGCTATGTCTTGTCGTAAACCGATTATATTTGCCCGAATCAACGAGCCACCACAACTCCTCGAGCTCCGTTCGAAATCCTATACAACACCCAACCACCCTTCCTCATCCCTCTCTCCTTCTCCTTCGCCTATTCCTACTCCTGGCTCACCCTCTGATCGTCCACCTACTCCAGCAGAAGCGCACGTTCCAAATCTATCCACTTTAACACCTGTATCAGGTCGTTCTAGGATGTATCAACGCTATGCTCCAGCCTTACACTCTTTATCAGAACGTACAGGTACACCACTCCCATCGCTCTTTGTGTCTTTTCTCATCTTGCATGAATTAACAGCATTCATACCACTCTTGATCACTTTTTACATCTTCAATGCTTTAGGAGCTGGAGTAGCTTTCGTCGCTTGGTTGATCGATATCACTGAAGAAAAAGACAAGGAGAAACACAAGGACAAGGATATAGGGGAACAAGGACAAGGACAAGGACAAGGGTGGACAATGGCTGGGAAGGTTAGGGAGTGGTATGATGAGGCTGAGAAAAGAGTGGAGAAGGTCGGACATCGTTATGGCATCTTAGGGTATGAGAAAACCTCAAAAGACGATCAAGGAATGCTTGGAACGGAACAGGTCAAGGACGAGGTGGGGAGTAAAGGGACAAAAGCAGTTGGAAGTGTTGCAGATGCCATTGCTGCTTATGTCGTTATCAAGGTAAGTAGTATCACCCTATCATCTATGGCCACTCTACTAGGTTTGACAAGCTGACAAATTAAAAGGCATTACTACCAGTTCGTATAGGTGCTTCATTATGGCTCGCTCCTGGTTTTGCACGATTCGCATTAAATCCTCTACAGCATCTAGTTAGGAGATTGCGCAGATAGCAAACGTCCATAGCAGTGTGGAGATGTAATGCATATGAGGGTCTGGGTCTATGTCATGCGTAAGATCTGGGTTTAAAAACGAACGATGCGGTATTGGGATGCTTCACCCAGATCTCCTATAGAAATGGCTATATTCTTCTCTCCCTCTTCGACAGGTGCAGTTGCATTTGCTTCGAGGAAATCTGGATCCACAGGCTTAGTGAGTTTCTCAGCCTTGATGTGTGATTCGGTTATCGATGTGATTCTGGCGAGCTTGACGGCGAGAATGGGCGAGAATGTGGTCAGATCCAACTCCAGTTCCTATGGCCAAGTCAGAAGCAAGTCAAATGACCCTAAGTCAAGTCAATCGCCTCAGCTCACCTTCCAAGCCAAGTGATCTCCCTCCTTGACAGAGATGACATTGCTAGATCCGAGGAATTCAAAGCCGTCGATCCCTTTCTCTGCCTCAGCCCATAACTCCAACACAGGATCTGACGAATGACTAGCCCCGTTGGTCTCCTCGAACCAGTCGCTATATCCGTCTTCATCAAATCCAGCTACGTCCTCTAGGTCGGCAACGGCAGCAATCCCGTCAAGCTGCTTCCACCCGCCCATGGGTTTCCGAAACTCCTTGCTCGTCACGAACATGTTACTTGGCAAGTCTGTCTGACTTGGTGGTACGACATTATGTCTGATTGGAGTCGAATCTAGATGTGTGCCATTCGTCTGGGACTCGGCATTGCCATTCGGTATAAGCAATTGCTCGCTTTCATTAAAGATTGTCCGAGTAGGTTGGACAGCTTTCATTTCCTCCAAGAAACCCTTCTTCTTATTTCTGTTAGACATGTCCTTTGGAACTGGCAGTTCCGAATTTGCAGGCACAATTGTACCGTGATAAACATCCTGTAGAGGAAAGGTGGCCTCATTGATTGAATCTCTGGCGGCCGCGGCTTCGGCTAGAGCTTTTTGTAGTTGACGAGCACGGCGTCGGCGGAGATTACGATCATGTGTTGAACTCTTGCCATGACCGGGAGGGATTGGGGGCTGGACCGGAGGGCTACGTGCATCAGTATCAAGTGGAGTGTTCGGAAGGAAATTCGACATACAGCGGTTTCGACAGGACGGGAAAGGATGATGATGAAGTAGACGGTTTGGGCTTGTGAACAGAAGGACCTGAGGAGCTGGAGGTGGTGGAAGAGGACGATGAGCTGCTGGTAGAAGAGGTCGAGGAGGAGACTACGGAACTTGACGATGTTGAACTAGAGGATGCAGAACTCGAGCTGGATGAAGATGAAGCTCTGGCTCGGCTGGCCGTCTGTAGAGGTGCTGCTGCTGGCTTTGGTGTTGTGCTAGCCTTAGGAGTTTCGATAGGCGCAGAGATGGGCTTCTCTTTCCTCTTCTTCTTCTTCCCCGTCGACGTTTCCTTGTCAGTAGCATGGATAGAGAGCTTTCGCTTCTTCGTAGTAGTACGCTCCTCGGCCGCTCGACTCTTTGAACTCCCAGCTGCTAGTGCAACACTGTCCTAATTAGTCCTGAGTTGCATATGTTTGAAGCAGGCTTACGAGACAATATCATCCTCTCTCAGTATCGCAACTTCGCTTCCTCCCAGGAGCTCGAATCCATCAACCTCCAGAACTAGTTCTCGACCATTTTTCACCAAGTGAGCGACTGTCGAAAGAGATTTCACGAGATGGCGTTTCAGGTCTGAGATTGTCTTGACAGGCTCGGGGAGTGGAAGCAGGTACTTTGATGGCGTGAATGGGGCCGAGAGAGCAATCCTTACCCTCTTGACGCTCATCTTATCCTCGCCAAGTGACCAACAGTAAAATTAAAGTAGGAACGTAAATTCAACATCGGATCCGATCTTCACTCGATATTTCACCAACTTTGGTCTTTCCCTTTTCTTATACCTTTATATACATTCATCATCTTACGACTCATTCTATAATCAACGAGGGATGAAAGATGACGGCTGATCTGCCGAGCTCACCTCCTCCTCTGGCACTGCAAGCTCGAGCGCTACCACTCCTCTTACATCGGCTGTCTGATCCCGACATCTCGTCAGACGCCTCGACCGCTCTCCCCTATCTCAAAGCATCTTTGAACATCCTTGCCTCGGCCCAACTCCAGCCAAAAGTCCAAGCTACCTCTCCTGCCACTCCTCTTGATGTTCTAATCCGAGTTGCACAAGCTACTCCTTCGTTAGTCGACACTCCGCTTGTTCTGGACGCTATCATTGCCTACCCCTTACACCAGGTCGCCGTGGCTCATCTCATTGATCTCGTCCTCCCCGCTCAACCTGAATTACTACAGACATTTCGAGGTGATGTACTTCCGCATCTCGTTACTCGTTTACGCCTCTCATCGTCTCTACACGAGAAAACTAGCGTTGTCCGCATCCTCTTGGCGATGATCCGAGCTCACGAGGAGCTCCTTGGCCTCTTTCTTTCCGAGGCAGATTATCTAGTTCCAGCTCTTCGAGACGTATACAAAAGCTTAGAAGATATCAGTGCAAAATCTGACCTTCTCGTCATCTGCCATACGTTGGTCAGCGCGCTGATGGGTGACGAGAGCAAGGAGGCGATCAAGCGTTTGATGAGTGGAGACGCCAAGGTCGGCACAAAGTGCTTGGTCAATGCGAATTTGCAGCACGACTATGAAGCTATCTTTGAAGGGAAGAGTAGCATCGGAGGCGATGAGTTGGGTGTTCTCAAGGCGCTTCAAGAAGAACAGGCCTCACTCAACCCTGTATGTTCTGAGCGATTCAGCGATACTCAGCTGACAAGAGTAGCGTGTCGCTCCACTCGTTCATCTCTTCCCATCTCTGTCCCCGATCCTCCTTTTGCAAGCTTTGGATCATCCTTCACTTATTCCGCCTTCTTCGTCTTCATCGCAGACCGACGACGATCGCGCCGCACCACTCATCGATGCTATCCTGTCCGGCGGCTCCGCACTTCCTCCTGAGCTGTTTGAGCTGAAGGAAGCGGTTCGAGAGATGGCCGGTGGGTCATACTCGCCTATCGCCAAGGTTGGGCCGAAGAAAGTCGCGAGGAACAATATCTGGGATGGTGATCTGGACATGTCCCGCCTCCGACTCGGCAAGGACGAATCGTGAGTCTTACCATCCTGATCGCAATTTGGTAGCTAATTGAGATGAAGGGCATTGCCAAGTGTCGGTACTGCCATTCCCGATCATCTGCGTGCTTCAATCCTGCGGCTCGTCGAATCACAAGCAGAAGAAGCCGAAGCTCAAGCCCAGGCATTACGAGAAGCACATGGCCTACCAGACGATGTTGACGAGGAGGATGATAATAGTGGACCTGTGCGTCTCCTGGGAGACGGAGAGGAGAGCGGAGACGACGAGGTCGATGGGGTCAAAGTTGTGAGGGCATTTTCTGCCTTGACAGGGTTCCAACTGATTCATGTATCAGGAGAAACGTAAAGCAGACCCAAACGGTGGTCTAATAAACATCGATGTGCAAACGAAGCTTGAGCTGGCCTATTTGGCTGACGCGAAGGTGTTTGACCGAGATGGTCAGACACGGCGTGGAGAAGCACGGAGAAAGTTGAAAGAGGTCACTGGAATGGACGACTCACAGCTTGAAGGGTGGCGAATTATGCTGGATCGCAATGTGGGTGGCCTATTTGAAAGAAGTACTATTCAATGCTTAAGCTGATCATCATCATAGCCACACAAAGATGCAATCCTTGCAAGGCATCAATTTGCCCCGGCGAAAGATTACTTAGCACCATCACGAGCAGAGAGTGAGGCTGGATCTTCGAGCAGTCGAGGACGAGGTGGAAGGAGTGGCGGCGGAAGTGGTAGTAATAGTGGCGGTGGAAGGGGCGGTGGGAGTGGTGGGCGAGGTGGTGGCGGTGGTAATCAAGGTGGAAATGGGGGACGAGGTGGACAAGGCAGCGGAGGAGGGAGAGGGAGAGGGCAGAACAAGGGCAGCAGAGGACATTCAAATGCTCAACGGACGAGGGGACATGACAAAAAGATGCAGCGTTTGGGCGCTGGGAGTTGATGATCCCATGCATTGCATGTGCTGTGAACAGATCGTACTCTACGTGTAAAGTAGTGTGTAAGCTATGGGAGTGAATGACTCCATACATCTGTTGCTCTCTAGAACGCATAAGGTGCTACATACTTTAGTAGTACAGTATTTGCCACAAGAGAACCTCAGGCTCCCCGACTTCGCTCCACAGACCGAAGAAACAAAGGATCGCACTTTGCTACGGTGTCCGCTCCTCGTCGCACGGACCTCACCCCAGCGAGTCTTTGTTCAAAGTACTCCCAGTCTGTCGTCGGTATGCAGCCAGGTTATGTTCTGGTTCTCTTGAGGTGGAATTTCCTCTTAGGCTCGTCAATGCACGGGCAAGGCTGCCTATTCCTCTACTCCTCTACTCCTCTACTCCTTTACTCCTCGACTCCTCTACTCCTTTAGCCCTCTACTTCTTTACTCCTTTACTCCTTTACTACTTTACTCCTTTACTTTTCTACTCCTCGATCTCTCAGCTATAACAGATCTATTTTAGGCAAGAGGATCAAATCTCGAACCTCAAATCTCAAAGGTTGCCCGTTTGTGAGGCCGCCGCCGCCCCGAGCTCGAAGAGAGAGAGCACAAAGGAGGGGCACGCTCGTCACACAATTGGAACGCCTGGTATCCCCACAGACTTCGTTAGGCGTACGACCAGAACAAAAATCCTGTGGAGTTAGATCGAGATATTCTCATGAGATCCGGCCGGGGGCTAGCCAGAACATAGGAAGGGTCCCTCCTTCTCTTCTGCCTTGACAAGATGACAAGGCGAGTCGCCAGAGACTCAAGGATCTTTTGTGCTGTCTGATGGTGGTTTTGCCCCAAAAAAGGTCCTTGGCCTTCTTTCGCTGCTTCGGAACTCGACCGTCTTGAAGCTATATGAGCCCCGTCCTTGTCCTGGATTCTCTTGCTATCCCCCTTCATTTGCAGACCCAAACTGAACTCACAACCCGACCCACACACCAAACCAACTGCCACGACCCACCAACCATCAACCACCAACCACCAACCATCAACCACCAACCACCGACCGCCACTCAGCCACCTACCCACAACCCACATTGACTACATCTCCCCCATCATGGCCACCTCCTCGACCACCCCAAACGCGGCTACTGGATCGGTCGCCAGTTCTATCCAATCTGACACCTTGCTTGCAAGTACACAACCAGCCGCCTCCTTGGATACTGTATCAACTTACGCCTCGGAAATCGAACGAAGAACAGGTATAACGCAAGCAATGCAAGACTCCATAGAGTGGAAGTCACCGGAGTACCCCAGTGATGGCCGGAAGGGCTTGCCGACCGAGCTGTGGTCGATGATTTTCACGGACGTTGCGACAACTGAGAGAGGCGAAAGGCTGGCAGACGGGAGTGCCAATGAATACAGAGAGAGAGCTCTCGGTCGACTGCGGCTTGTCTGTACAGACTGGTGGTATCACGTCACTTTCAATCTTTCCCGACCACGGGCTTCGACTTACTGGACGGGAGTCAAGAAGCTGGAGTTGAGTGAATCTCTCGACGGGCCAGATGGGGAGAGTCTCAACTCGAGACTCAAACTAGTGGACAAATCCAACAGATATTCGGCGGTAAATTTGCGTATCGGACTGGACTACGGGAAAACTAGATTCCCGTATGAGGATGGAGATTTCAAGAGTGTCAAGACTCTTTTAGTCGACTTGAAGGAAGGTGATAACGGCCAAAGATCAGCGTTCTTGAAATACACCCTGCCTCAGATACTCGTTGATACCGGAGTGGCTACCAGAATTGAGAGAATTTGCATCAACTTTTCAGATTGCGGAGAGATGGATGATTATGATCAAGCGTGCTCCAAGTCACTGACTGAGCTCTTTGCGAAGTGCGACTCCTTGAACGAATTTGCTTGCATCTACACTACGATGGGTCAGGCAAAAATCAAAGCTACACCTCCTCGAGGTACAGTGGTCAGCATCATACTGACGCCTTCTGAATCTGTATTCATGAACAGCATGCAAGAGCGCCTTGCGGAATACAGCGGCGGGGACGAAGACCAGTCAAGGGCAACGCTAACCTTGGCCTGGACACATCGGTCGAAATACAACACGCAAGGCTCCCTGCTTGCAAAAACACTTCAATTGACAGGCGAGGATGACATCGGGGATCTCACGGAACCGCAAATGACGGAACGATTACAGGCAAAGAGGATCGAAGTCGTTGGTTCTTGCTCGTTTACCGGGTCCCTCCCATTCCGTCTATATCCATATCGTCAGCAATTTCTGCCGCGGACGTCGACTGGCTGGCCTTCCGAGCCTAGCTAGCTAGATAGCTTTCTTTCTTTTCTTGGTAGTTGATAGAAATTGGATCTCCTATGGACGAATCCCTATATCAGTCGCCTAATCGTAGATGAAGGTTTTTCTAGTGGAAACATTTATCGTACTGTATATAGTTCTCACTCTGACCCGGTCATACTTATATGTAACTTTTGGCACCTTCTCTGAGATGATTTGACTATGACGAAGTATTCCACCCTACTAGCTCATTGCTCCCACAAGCAATGATGTACTGTAGGAATTTCTACCAGCAAGTGGCGAATAATTTCCGAGATCCATGCCA
Organism: Naematelia encephala; assembly: GCA_002105065.1. Taxonomy (NCBI): domain Eukaryota; kingdom Fungi; phylum Basidiomycota; class Tremellomycetes; order Tremellales; family Naemateliaceae; genus Naematelia; species Naematelia encephala. The sequence goes on from MCFC01000110.1 coordinate 23,718, forward strand.
CTTAGCCAGAGTGGCAAAGTGGCGAGAACGCTCATACCAGTAAATCCCACCTAGCTCCAATAAAATGACAGCAGAATCTCTCGTTTGGTGCTCTTTTTCACCAGAGAGAAGGCAGTCGACGTACTATGTATGCACAACGGCGCATCGACCGAAAGTCCATCCTTTTAACTTGCGATTTGAAATGTCACACTACGCCATACATCCTTTCGTACTGTGGGGACCGAAACCTCTTGCAAGCTATATATATCCTCTTGCGTTGAAGCTCATCCCCCATCTTTCCACAGTTTCTTTCCACTTTCTTCCCTACTACTACTACCTTCCACTGGACTTCTATCAATCTTACATCGCAATCATGAGTTTGGATGGCACAGGAATGAGTTCGGGTCGCACAGGATTGAGTTCGGGTCGCACAGAAAAGAATTCAGATTGCACAGAAATGAGTTGGTACGGCACAGGAATGCGTTCGGATGGCACAGAAGAGAATTTGGATCGCACAGAAATGAGTTCGGACGGCACAAGAATGAGAACTCGCACAGGGACCGTTCCAACAGCCAGCATCTCGGAACAATTCTACGGATTCCCTGTCGAGCTGATTACAAAAGTCATCGGACATAGTTTAGAAGGCTTGAGTATGGATGAGCGTGCCATACAGCTCGGGAAGTTACGTGCCACTTCGAGGGGCATGAACAGTCTGGTCATGGTTTCTTTCAATCGTGAATTGTTGCCAGTCATTTCAACACGTGTCACAAACGACACCAACTTGAACGCGTACAAGTCTCAAATTGCGGCTGCTGCCCATTGCCTGCTTGTGGTTTCCGATCGGAGAGAAAGACGGAGGGTGGCTTCTATCCTCATGGACCAGATCAACACTGAGAAGATCACGAAACTCTTGATCAAACCACCAAACGAAGTCGATAAAATCAAGCAAATATTTTCCTCCCTATCCCGACAAGATGATCGACTCAAGAACGTTCGATCTGCTTGCGTCGATCTCGGATCTTTAGAGAGGGAACCGAGCACGTTGTTTTTCAGTGGGCTCCGCACATTTCTTGGGCGTTTCCAGTCGACCTTGAGAGAGATCGGTTTCTCCAATCATCCACTATCGTATTCCTCTAGTCTCTTTAGGGCGGTACCTCAAAAGATGCCAACAGTTTTGTTATGCTCACCAAGCGACGAGATGCTGAGTCAACAGACGCTGTTGGGTTTCATAGCGACACCGCAGAGTGTGGTTGAGTCCTGGGTGAGGACCCGCGATCGACCGTACGAGAATTCATTCACGTTGGTGCTTCCTCGAGGACAGACCAAGTATACACCGAAAGAGTTGCAGGCGGCCATGGTGAAGGCAGGAACCGACTGGTGCTCTAGTAATGGTCACGGTCTTCCAGATAAAACGACTTCCGAGACCTGGATACAGTGTACGGCCAGCTGGGCCAGTTTTGAGGCTGTAGCTGAGAGGGAACCTGTGCAGACCTCATGAATGTGTGAGAGTTTTATGGATGTGCGTGTACATGTATATGGGGAGGAGGAGAGCTTTGTCGTCAACAGCGATATTTTGTGGATTTGTTTGTATAGTCTGAGTCGAGTACATTTCATAATTGTATGTGCAGTTCGAGGCGAGACATATATGATATGCAGTGATACTATATCATATTGAAGTCAAGCTTGAAAATGACGCCCCTAGAGGTGATTGAATGTACGACCAAGATCCGCTTTCGCCATACACGTACATCCTTTCTCCCGGTGGGGCTTACGAGCCTTCGACCGACCCCAGCTCCGCAAGCTACATATATCCTCTTGCGTTGAAGCTCGTCCCCCATCTTTCCAAACATTCTTTCCACTTCCTATATTCTTTCCACTACTACTACCTTTCGCTCTCGATTTCTATGTCTCACGTCACAAGAATGATTTCGGACGGCACAGAAACTGTACAAACGGCCAGCAACTTGGATTATTTCTCCCAACTTCCTACAGAATTGACTGAAGTGATTGTGAAACATAGTGTGGACGGCATGGTTGTGGATGGGATGGGCATGGATGAGCGGGCAAAATGGCTTGGGAAGTTACGTCTCACCTCGCGGCGAATCAACAGTGATGTCAGAGTTTTTGTCGCTGAGATCTTCATTGTGCCCTGTCATATCAACGCGTGTCACTACTGATCCCACACTCACTGCATACCAGGAGAAGATTGCAAGTGTTGCGCATTGTCTACAAGTGGTACCAACTTCCACAGGAGAGAGTCAGATTGTCACTGCGCTGAGCAGTATTCGCACTGACCAGATTACAAAGCTTTGGATCAAGGTACCTTTCGGCTCGCGACAGTCCACATTTCTCGACCCCTTGTTGCCCGTCACGGAGCTGTTCAAAAGTGTTCTTTGCGCTCGCGTCGATTTCGACAGTGATTCTATGACATATACCTGCTTGTGGCCCAGGGACTTCGGTGATCTCAGTGAGGGACTCAAATCCTTGAAAGAGATATGTCTCACCAATGTGATCAGATCCGACTATACAAGTACTTATCGCATGGTGGCAAATGGTGTTCGAACGATTGCAATCTACTCGCCAACAGATGGGATGCAGGACAGTGACAATGAATGGAGTCCTGAGGAACAGTTTCAAGGTTGGCTGGAGGTGAGAGGGTTGTACGGTAGTCATTTGGCCCCGCCACAGAAACCGTCATACACGCTTGTCTTGGAACGATCACTGACAGGTCTTTCTATTGAAGCTGTGCGGCAGGGAATGGACGAGACCTTGGAGAGATTTTGTGATGAGCATGATCTCAGTGCTGCGGAGCATACGAGTCTACAGGACAGAATCCAGTGCACAGATAGGTGGGCCATGTTTGAAGATCCTCCAGTCAGGAATGTCACAGACAAGGGAACTTCGGAAAGCGACAGCGCTTCTCGTATGTCTGTGTACTTTGAGTTGAGAGATATGTGAGATGCATTGATACCGTGGAGAACTCAGTAACCGTTCGTACGATCGATCCTTTCGCCATACATCCTTTCTTCCGGTGGGGCTTACGAGCCTTCGACCGACCCCACCTCTGCAAGCTATATATGACCTCCTGCATTGAGGCTTATCCCTCCTCTTTCCAAACTCTCTTCCTATATTCTTTCCTACTGATACTACCATTCGCTCGATTTCTATCATCTCACGTCGCAATCAATCATGAGTTCGGAGCATGAGCACAGCACAGAATCGGAGCGTGAGCACAGCACAGAATCGGACGGTTCACACGGCACAGAATCGGACGTTTTACACGGCACAGAAACCGTTCAATCTACCAGCAACTTGGATCATTTCTCTCGACTTCCTCCAGAGTTGATCCAAATGGTCACACAACAAAGTGTGGATGACATGGCCATGTCAGGCTGGGGCGTGTTGAAACGTGCAAAATGGCTTGCAAGTTTACGTCGCACTTCGAAGAAAACCAACTACGCGCTTTTGGGACCAACATCGTTGGGATCTGAAATGTGGCCTATCTTCACATTGCCCACGACTGACGATTCGGCTTCCAAGGCACGCTTTGCTCAATGTTTGCGATTTGTTTCGAATCCCAATGTGACCATGGAGAATCTCACGATTCCCCATGGCATAGGAGAGGTCAAGTATCTTCAGCTCGAGCTATCATCAGAGCAAGAAGACGAGCTGGTATTCGATGCCTTAGCCCGGCAAAAGGACCGTCTGAAGATTCGATCCGTTTGTGTCGATCTCAAATCATACACAGGGGCAGAGCGGCCTGAAGTCTTTGAGAGCGTCATCGAATTCTTGAACCACCTCAACTCCGCGGATGAGGTCTGTTACTCCAATACTCCAATTGGGTTTTCCGACAATCTGTTTTCCTTCATGCCTACACTCGCGTCAACGACTGTGATCTGCTCGTCAAATGACGAGATGCCAAGTGACGGCTCTGAAGTCAGGCCGCTGAAATTTGTCGAAGGTTGGCTGAATACACATGGCCTTGAATTGCCTTCGTTCACGCTGGCACTCCCTCGCGAATATTCCAATGACTCAGTGAAAACTATCAAAGGGAGAATGATCGAGATGGCAGCCCAAGTTTGCGCCCATGACAACATCAGTCTTCCTGAGGGTACGAGTCTAGCGGAAATTCTACAATGCACGAATGATTGGACTCATTTTTGAGGATGCCGTGAATGCGATGTGTATGTGTGTTCGATGGATGTGTGTGTCTATGGAAGGAGCAATATGACATGATTGATGATATCCTGTATTTACCTGTGTAGTCTGAGTCGAGTTCATTTTATAGATATCTTTGTAGTCTGTCGAGTACATTCATAATCATCTGTGTAGTTTGAGTTGAGAGATATGTGAGATGCATGCATTGAAGCTTTTTGAAACTCAAGCTTGATAATTGTCCATTCAGAAATCATCGATCGTACGATCAAGATCCGCTTTCAAGTGTTCTTTCATCCCAGGAGGCAATATCGGTTCTCCCTTTTCATCTCTGACGTAACCTAAAAGTCAGGAGGCATACATGAGCTGAAAACTCACGAAATGGCATTTCTATCGATTCGTTCTTGTTGAAAGTTATAGTTGGAAAATCGACATAAGGTATCTTCTCAATTGGAACTGACTGTCAGCGAAAGAAAAAAAATGTAAAACTTACTTTTATCCTCAACGACAATCTTGGTGACTCCTACAGCTGTATCTGTAGTCATTTGTACCTCTCTTAAGTGTCTCCCTTCGAAACCCAATTTGCGTAATTCTCCAGTCCGATCACGAGGTGGATCGTCCCCCAGGATACCTCCATAGAGGAAGACGTCGAACTTGTCGGAGTCTTCAGGACAGAGCACTTGAGGTGCTTTAGGATCTAGTAGGCATACTCGACCAAGAGGTATATGTTGGGTTGATAGCCATTCCAAAATGGGTTCCGTGTGGGCGTGGGCTTTAGAAGAGGATGCGTGCGAAGAGAGATATGTGGTAAGTGGCGGGATTGAGGTGGATGATAGTGAGGTGAAGTGGAGTTCTGACGATGGTCCGATCAGAGTAAGCATATGCGAGTATCTAGATTGTCAGCTGGAGAAGTATAGTAGCGCAATGGAGACATACTCAAGCTTGACCCATTCAGGAAGAGCATGTGTGGTCTCATCGTCATCCTCCATGTGCTCTGTGATTGTCAGTTTTGCCATTGACTCCCAGATAGTTCTCACCTATAACATAATGGAATGATTTTGACATTGTGAGTTCAGTGACTGTAGAAAGAGGATCAGGAATCGTAAGTTCAACTTTTGAACGATTGTAGGAGCCCCGGTCGAAGGTGTATTACGTAACTTTGCTTGATAAGGTACTGACTTTTGAACGTATCTTACGCTTTTTGTCCATCAAATGCTCTTCAAACAATGACTTCACCTCCATTTAGCATCCGCCCTGCGAAAGCTGAAGATGCAGCCCAAGTATCTCACCTGATAGGCTCTACATGGTCTAAATTCTTTGCTTATTCAGTATCGGAGACCGACTTGGAAGAATACCTCTCTGGACCACTTTCTGCGCCTCGAATCCAAGCCGATATACTCGACCCATCAATGCGCGTATTAGTCGCTGTAGAATCTTCTGGAAATATAGTCGGTGTCGCACATCTCGTTATTGGTCAAGCACCAACATGCATCACTCTACCTAAACCTATCGGATTACGCAGGTTATATGTCGATTCAACACATCATGGATCAGGTGTGGCCGGTGCGCTCGTACAAGCTGTGGATACGTTGTCGAAGAAAGAAGGTTTCGAGAGTGTTTGGCTAGGAGCCTGGGATCAAAACGCAAGAGGTTTGCGATTCTATGAGAAAATGGGTTGGAAAGTAGTAGGGGAGACTACTTTTATGGTCGGTAAGAGCGTTAGGAGGGATTTCGTCTTGGAGAGAAGCATATAGATTTACAGGTCAATGAAAGAAGAGTTAGGATTTTGACGGCTCGCATAGAAGCATATAGATATGGAAGTCTTGAAATAAGCATATAGACTCGGTAGTCTTGGAATGGGTGTATGGATTTGGAGATCTTGGAATGAGGATATGACTTGGAGGTCTGGATAGAATCACACATAGACTTGGAGATCTTGGATAGAAGCATACAGGCTAGTAGCCGCCCTTGGATTGAACATTGGAGTCATTGAAGACAGTGAGGAGTAGAGCTTTACAGTGGACTCTGTCCGCAGAAATGCGATCAATCATGCATGCATCTGGCATTATAATTTGCTCATCCCCTCAGATCGATTATGTACCCCTCTCCTCTCGTAGGGAGTCACAATGACAGAGACTGATATGTATCACGTCTACGAGGTGTGCCCCTTCTCGTACATCTCACTTCAACGAGATATGACCTTCTGGTACCTGTGGACCAGGAGCCGACTGTGAACTACTTAGCTCTCAAGAAAGATTTGTAAACTCATCAACTCACATTGACATCTACACCATCTTTGAACCACCTATCTTCATGAGCTATCTCTATCGTATTCCCACTCATCTTGTCTCTCATCAGCCAGCCCATTGATACACAAGCCCCCCTGCCTGACTCACCTGACGACTCTTCATCCTTCCATCTTCAGCAAATACCCAATGTTCAAGTCCGTATGTCCTGAACCATTGAGATTTTGGATCTTCAGTCTCAGAGTATTCGTACCAGAACTCTACCGCGCTGATATCATCTATCAGCCATTGTGCCATGTTCTCCTTAGAGCCCCCCGGGCCTTCCCTCGTCCTACAACTCAACTTACATTCTATTATCCTGGAATGCGAATAGCTCTTTGCGCAATTTGTAATTATGTTCCTTGTCCCATTTGGCAGTCAAGAATGCCTCGATTGCTTTTGTGCCTTGGAAAAAATTATCCCTGTTTCTCCAAATCGAGTCGGGAGTGTACGCAGGCGAGATCAAGTTCGGAGTGCGAGTATCTTACACTGTCAGATACTATAGACAAAAAACAGACTCACTCCACTTGTCTTGTGCCGCTTTGACTTTCCTGAATAAAAATAAGCTTATATCCGGTGAGAGCAAAATACGAACTTGTGTGCCGTCTCAGCTGTGAAAGGCGGTAGAGGTGGTAAAGTGGACATGTTCCGTGTTTGGATCAATCGACTTAGGATCACTCGTGTAGGATGCTTCATGCTTGAAATCATATCTGTGACGAAGCTTTGCTTCTTATAGGCACTCTCTTTTCCGCCTTGCTTAGCAATCAATCCACTCGCTTCGACTCAGTAATTTCAATCTCTCAATCCCGTTGATGACGTCCTCTCTCATCTCGTGCCGCTATTTTTGTTTTTCTGTTGTTTCAACCTTTGGTAAAGACATGTCGGAGACCCCAGAAACAATTAAAATTGTATTTACAAAACCCTAATTCCATTACAAAGTTTTTCCTAATACCGAAATCCCAAATCCTAATACAGAGTGCGACTTTTTGGCGCGTGTGCTTTTCTTGAGAAAACGTGCTGCGGGCGCTCGGAGAAACGAAAATCAACACTCCCCTTCCTTCCCTTTCCTTTCGCTCATCGTCTAAACTCTTTACATCTTCTCTCCCAACTATCTATCGCATTTCATCTCTCGTCCCAGCTCACCCCTCTCAAAGGTCAAAAGGTCAAAGACTGTGGTTGGGAACAGTGGCTTTGGACCCCCGTTTGTGTATCTGTGGTTCGCGTTTCATGTTACCCCTTTGGTAACGCCAATTCCAGACCCAACTCAGGGTGAGTTGTTTGATCTCGTCCTGCACAATCCATCGTAGCGAAAATACGGGGTCCTTGCTGGGACTACTCTCTCCTTCTCTCCTTCTCTCCTTCTCTCCCTCTCCAAAGCTTGAAGATACTCCTTCACAACCCTTGCTTTTCCAAACCAATCTAACCACCTCCTGATACAGCTACGACAGCACGACACTCTCTTTCTTCCTCTCATACTCTAGCAAAATCGACTTCCTTTCATCACCGAAACGACTATCCTTTCATTCACTCTTACCCCAGCGCAGGATCGCGTCCCATACAACCCCTTAACTCTTCTCCAACTCTCTCTTTCTTCCTCCTATCCGACCTAGAATCTGTATTGTACATGTCCCACTGAACACCACTACTCAATCTTAACAAGATGCGTCGCCGTCGACCGACCTTGACCCTCTTCCTACTGGGGGCCTTGGCTTTGGCTCAAGTAGGATCGGCAAACCATGGAACCCCTTTATCGAGACGTAGGACGGCTCGAAAGGTCGAAGGAAGACAACTGGGAGCCGATCTAGGATGTACGTAGAAAGGGTGCACAGCGCTGATCTTTAGTTGATATCACTGGCGGTACCGTCTCTGGTGATTCGTTGCTTTCTCCTATATTAGACTCGATCTTCGGTGGAGGCACTTCTTCTTCCCCATCGGCTGGGACAACCTCGTCATTTACCACGTCCAACAGCGCCAGTAGCGATTCTTCGATCTCTACCGAGTCTAGCATCACTACTTCGACTACCAGCTTAGCCGAATCGAGTTCGGCGGTCGTATCAAGCGACTCAGCCACCACGACTACGATCACGACCACCACGACCACATCTAGCAGCTTGTCTTCTTCAAGCAGCCCCTCTACTTCTAGCGCAGCTGTTGAATCCACCTCGACATCCACCACAGAGTCGTCTTCAATCCCCTCGACTACCGCTTCCTCAACAACTGTCGAAGTCAGTTTGGGAACTTCGATCGCCGACACTACCAGCTCTAGCGTCATAACCTCATCTGAAGCGACGAGCTCTATCCAAGCGGTGACAACTGCTGTAGACACAGAGCCAGAAACCTCAAGCAGTAAGTCCAAGACTCAAGTTTTCTTTCAAGTTGTATCAAGTTCCTTTTCATCTCCCTTTAACTTCTTCAATTTCATCTTCTCAAACTTTCAAAATCCTATCCTTTTTGCGGCCGCCCAACCTCTCGGCAAGCGACAAGAGGGTCCAGATGGTTCGCAAAATCCTCCTACTTCGCCGACTTCAATTACACCAGCATCGTCATCCACACCTGGCACATCGGCCGTGTCTTCAAGCTCCAGTGATGTATCATCACCGTCAAGCACACCGTCAAGCACACCGTCAAGCACGCCGTCAAGCACGCCGTCAAGCACGCCGTCAAGCACACCGTCAAGCACACCGTCAAGCACGCCGTCAAGCACGCCGTCAAGCACATCGGATGGCACCACTACACCACCGAGCATATCCAGCGGCGCGACTGCATCAACGAGTCACTCCACACCCTCGTCATCGAACACGTTGAGCAGTTCGAGTGCGTCAAGCAGTCCGAGTGTGTCAAATACCCTGAGCACGTCGAGCAGTCCGAGCGCGTCAAGTAGTCCGAGTGCGTCAAATACCTCGAACACGTCACAAAGTCTGAGTAGTCCGGGCACTTCCTCATCCTTGAGCACGTCGAGTAGCCCAAGCACATCACCTAGCCTGAGCTTGTTGAGTGACGGCACACCCTCATCATCGGGTGAGCTTAGTGACACGGGTTCGAAGACACACTTCTCCTCTCCATCGAGCACGGCGGACAACACAGCTCCTACTGGTCAATCGACATCCCTGGCGAGTTCCACATCAAGCGACGCCACCATTTCGTCAGCCACAGAAAGCGCTTCGTTGTCTGATGGAAAGGCTGGATCATCGTCAGGCCAAAGCAACTCGGTGACACCTTCAGTCTCGATCAATGCTTCTTCGTCGTCATCTGGCCAAAGTAATTCGGTGACACTTTCAACCTCACTCTTTGCTTCTTCGTCGTCATCCAGCACGGACCCGTTCGGGTCTTCACCGTTGTCAGGAGTGTCCCCATCTACAGATTCATCGGTGACTGGATCATTCACAGGCCCGCTAGCCAGTCACTCTTCCTCATTGACAGTCGGTGCTCCCAGTGCGTCAGGCTTCACCGCCAACTCGACCGGCTACAGCAATACCATCTCGTCAAGCGGGGCAAGTTCTGTCTCAACCTCCTGGTCTTTCGACGGCGGCAATGCGAGCTCCGTCTCGACGGCGTCGACGCCCAGTAACCTGTCTTTCTCACAGTCGACACCCATCAGCTCGCTTCCCTTCGTGACGGCCAGCACTGCTTTAACCCCCCCATTCAATACGTCCCCTTCCGTATCTCTTCCTTTTGTGTCTGTTATTTCTTCAAACCTTTCTAGCTTCGGCGCATCTCAGTCTTCAGTCTCTTTTTCCCAATCAATATTCGTCTCACCGTCTCATTCTTCTGCTCACTCAAGTTCTTCAGCTTCAGTGTCAACATCGAGCTCGCCAATCTTACCTGGCGCATCAATCTCGACATCTAGCGTCAGCTTGGATCCCAGCTCGTTGACTTCAACTTCCAGTGTTTCTACCCCAACTGTAGTTAGTACGACCTCGATTGCGGCATCGAGCGTGGTAGATACTCCGTCGAGCTCCAGCGATGTACCGTCAAGTTCGACCCCAAGTCTTTCGCCGAGTCCTACTCCTAGTGAGGATACTTTGACGACCGTCAGCGCGAGCTTGGCTTCTCCTGCACCGACGAGCAGCAGCGCGAGCTTGACTTTCCCCGTTCCAACGGCATCTGTCAGTGACGGGTCGAGCTCATCTTCTGACTCATTCAGCTCATGTAAGTGTCGATGTCTTTCCTGAGCTGATCATCGCTAGTCGACTCTGTCACTTCTAGTAGCAGCATATCAATCGAACCCGCCGCTAGCTCATCTGCAAGCGAGTCAACGTCGACCCCCTTGACGAGCTCAGTAACGACCGGTAGTCCCTATGTGACTACAAGACCGTCGCCTACTGATTCGTCAACGAGACCCTCTGACAGCCTTTCGAGTTCGACGTCTGATGTCTCCATGTCCGCCGGCGATAGTTCTTCGACAATTACGCCTTCGATTGCAGCCGGATCTTCGTCTTCTTCGTCAATTGCGCCTTCGGTTTCCGCCGAGTCTACTTCTACAGTATCGGGCCTTGAGGCTGCAAACGCAACTACGTCGGCAAGACCAAGCTCTGCGATCTCAGCAAGTGGATCAGTCTTTAATACTCAAACTCTGGTCAACGTGTCCTCGGTTCCGACAGCTTCCGGAAGTGGAGTCAAGACTTTTACCGATGACTCGACCTCATCCTCGACGGCCTCGTTCTCGACTTCATCCTCGACGGCCTCATTCTCGACGACCTCGACAGACGATGCATATACCCCTTCGGCTACAGGTTTGATTGTTGCGACGACTAGGACCCCGGACAGCAGTTCGGGAGTGTCAACTTCGACCACCCCGACTCGAACGACCGGCTCTTCTAGTAGTAGTGTCTCCGCCACAGTCGCCCAGATCCCGAGCTCGATCCCGACTCTAATCGTCCCTGCGAACTCGGCGGTCAATCAGCCTGACGCTGGCACGGGAAGCGATAAAGATCCTCTCAAGGATGACACGCTGATTGCCATCCTGCTGAATGCCCAACAGTTCCCCTGGACGTTTGTGGTGAATTCGTCGGACGCGACTTCGCAGCTTTTGAATACGTTCCCGTCACTGATCTCGAGTGCTCTGGGCATATCGGCCTCAAGCGTGCAGACGTACGGTTTGATGGTGTACCAGCCAGACTCGTGGGACGGTACCGAGACCTCGCTTCTCACGCAATACATGGCATACATCCCTGAGGGCCAGTTCGACACACTGAATGCGTATCTGAAAACGTCCAACAGCCCGTTATACACCCAAAACGGACTGGAAGGTCAGCTTGCGGCGCAAATCAACACCGCGTTTCCCCTTGCTGCTTCGAGTGGCCCGACCTCGAGCGCTTCCGATACTGCTGCCAGTGGCAGCTCAAGTACCACACGCACACGAGATATCATCATTGGCGTCTGCGTGGGCATTGGCGGACTATTGTGGGTTGGACTGGTGTACTGGATTTATAAGCGGGTGAAGCGATCTAACGAACGGGCGGTGCATAACCGCTTGTCAGAGCACATGTCTTCGATGCCCGGGTACGGTGGCCCCGATCGTCGGGTGTCTCGTGCTCCTTCTATTGCCGCTTCCGAGGTGGACGATCGGCCCTCGAGCTTCTACGCCTCGCCTTTGGACAATGACCGGTTCCGAGGAGATTATCCCAGGTCTAGCGAAAATCCCTTCGGTGACGGACACGAGTCGCCGACGACATATGGTCCTTCGGTCTTCGGCACATCTTGGTTCGCTCAACCAAAACCCAATGCTACCACCTCGCGTATGAGTCAGAACCCGTTTGAAGAGATGGTAACTCGCTCGTTCCTCACGACATCAGGAAGCAACGGCAACCTCGGCAGCGGTCTTCCTCAACGTCGTAGTACGGCAGGGCGAAGAGTCGAGGTGCAAAAGGGTATGATCTCGCAACCGACACTACAGACCAACAGCTTGGAGTTTAGAGAGTATTGAGAGTGTTAGAGGGCATTGATCTTTCTTGTGGATGATTTGGAACCTTGTTTCTCTTCGGACGATGGACAGTTTTACGTCGGTCCTGTGGTTGCGCTGGGCGTGATTCAGGACGATGTTATCTCTTTTGAAGCGGTTTTTTCTGCAGTGCGATGCATGTTTTCGTCCTCCGCTACTTTGTGCGATGTTGCAGAGTATATACGAGTTCAGATAGACATTGCCTACAAGGTGCTGCGACCGGAGGATTGAATTGAGTGGAGGCAACAATCTGCCACGCGACCGACTGACTGACACGCGACTTGATGTCTGTCACCTTTTGAAAGCCGCCTTTTATGCTTTCCTTGTGCACTTGCTCCTAACGACTTTTACGACCTCCCTCGAACGCCAACGATGCATCTCCTCGCGTATCTCTCTGCTCTCTTGGTTATCCCAAGCATATCGGTGAGTCGGACTGAACAGGCGAGAGGGCACAGCACGTTGAGGCTGAGCTGAGTCTTCGACAGGCCCTTCATTTCTATTTCGAATCGAATGAAAAGAGATGTTTTTTGGAAGAACTTGCGTCTGATACGATAGTAGAGGGTGAGTAGAGTATTACTGATTCATGATTCCTGATCAAGCTTGATGTGTATACTCTTTCGTTTCATTTCGTTTGTGGTGGCCTTTGTTCTATCTTGTCGTGGTTTTTCTGTCATGCTGTGTGACATGTGATGGAACTTTGAATGAAAGTCAAAGTCGCTGATGATGATAATAATAGGACATTACAAAGCTCTATTGTGGAATGAAGATAATAATGATTGGAGAGTAGATGATGTCATGGGTATACATGTTGAAGTTACTGTAAGTAGTTCCACGTCCTACGTTCTACGTCCTACGTCCTAAGTCCTACTTCCACCTGTATCTGGATTTTTGTTCCCTTTCCCTCTTGTCGCACGTCGCTTCGATGTAATGCCCATTGGTAGATCTAGCTAGCTGACCATGATGTGATGTCGTTTTTCTTTCAAACTCAATATAGGAATTATCAACATCACATACAGTAGTCAATACAAGAGGACCACCAGATGGTAGATTCACATTCACCTCTCATAATGCCGGTGATCATAATATATGCCTACATTCAAATATCACTGGAGGATGGTTATCTACTCAACATATCAAGTTGTATCTTGATATCAATGTTGGTTCAGCTAAACACGATGTTGAGTGAGTGCAATAATTTCCCATATACACGTACCTATTACTCCTTTATCACCTTTTATCATTATCAACCTACAAACCTACTTCTTTGTCTCCTTTTCTTTCTATTAATTCTATCTATCTACCCATATATTCTTTCTCTGCTTTTCTTTCCATCAACTTTACCTATCTCCTTCGCCTTTGATCGATTTACATGGCACTATCATACCGCCTTCGTTTTTGATTTATCTACTCGCCTACCATCTCCCTTTCTTTCCATGAACTCTTATTTTCACCGATATCTTCCAAATATATCCTTTCTTCTTCCATGTCTTGATTCAACTTTTGATCACTCGCCAGCAAACTGATCAACTCCAAAATACAGAGGCGACCTAACACACGTGACGACTCTCGCCTCAAAAGTGCGCGCTCTGAACGAAAAAGTGATCGATATACAACGTGAACAACGGTACATGCGAGAAGTCGAAGCTACATTCCGTGATGCTTCAGAATTAACAAATACACGTGCTGTATGGTGGTCAGTCGCTCAAATAATCGTGCTTCTAGCTGCTGCTGTATGGCAAATGCGTTATCTTAAAGTGAGCTTGATTAACACCCCAACTTTTACTGTGCTTCAGAGATAAGTCTTGAGAGTATGCTGATTTTTTGGTGCCTTTCTCTAGCTTTACTTTGAAGATAAGAAACTTAGATGACAAAAGACATGAAACGGTCATTCCTTCATGAATGTGCGATGACAATGAGACGGTTATTGTACAACATGAATGTCAGATGGCAATGGAATGGTTAATGTGAATGACACGATGTTAGATGACAATGGAATGGTTAATGTGAATGACGGTAGATGACAGATGTCACGAATCGACTTATCGTGCATGATTACACATAAAACTGTCACGACTCGGTTTATTGTGCATGCAGGATGTAAGACTCGCAACCTAAATAACCACAATCTACGCTATCTAGACTTCAAAAGTTGAAGGGTGACCCTGATGACCGTCTTCCCATACACGGACTTGAACTCCACCTGATTTCTGCACAATGACCTCCACGAGTACGTCTCTGCCCTCGTGAATATCAAGTTCAGTAGCGCCGATGCAAGTGACTTTGAGCGTTACTGGAGTCTTGATTTCCTCTGGCTCATCATCCTCATCCTCATCCTCATCCTCGTCATCTTCGTCATCTACAGTCTTCTCCCTAGGGACAGGATCTACTTTCTCCACTTTGACCTCATCCTTGCCCTCCCATATCTCCAAAGCTACCCTTTCCGTTCCGGCCTTGACGGGGATAACCACCCGTCGACGAACAGGTAGTGGAGCACCAGCTGGAATCAAAGTGATCATTTCGTCTCCTTGTTGTCCTGGAACGACGAGACCGATAGGTTTCGAAGTGCATTCCACCTCTCCCTTGCCTAGCGCCAGGACATCTTCGATCTGTAAACCATCTTCCAATGTCGATAGATGTAATGCTTGTAAAGCACAACCAACGGCAATGACTTCGCTTGGGTCAATGGTCGCTGTCACAGGGGTCGTGGCTGGTACAAGCAATGCCAAGTGTTGTTGAAGTCCTGGAAAGAGAGTCAATGAACCCGCGAGGAGAATCTCATCAATCTGGCTCAAATCAAGTTTGGCAGAAGCCACAACCTCGCTGAGCTTCTGACCAACTTGGCGATACACACCAGCAGCGAGACCATCGAATCGTAGTCGGTTGATAGACGTTGACAAGTCCATACCGTCTTTGAGCGATTCCTGAAATGTTCAGCTTGGTATTGATGATTCACGAGAAGATAGATAAACTTACAACTGCACATGTAGCTGCACCGGTAGATGCGGAAAGAGAGCGCTTGGTATGATCCACTGCGAGACGGAGTTTGGCCTCGGAACGCTTATCGGCCTCGGAAGCGTTGGGACCACATGGCAGGTCAAGTGCGACTTTGGTCTTTTTAGTGAACTCTTTGGCGAAATGTTTGAGAAGCTGCAGATCATTAGTTCAATTCCTCGGTTTTTTAGTGTACTAATAGGGCGACTCACCAAGTTGTCGAATTCCCTACCGCCAAGCTTGTCCTCTCGTCCTTTTGCCAACACGGTGTATTCACCCTCTGCGACAGCGACGACACTGATGCTGAGGCTTGTCTCTCCCATATCAAGCACAACAACTCGCTTATCCCTCTTCTCCTCTTCCCCAGCTGAACCTTCTTCGGGTTTACCTAGCAGACCTCGCTCTTTGCGCTCTTGGCTCAGTCCAACACGGTATCCAACCAACACCGCTGCAGCCTCGTCCAAGACTTGCAAGACCTCGATCCCGGCGTCTTTCGCTGCATTCCTCAATGCGTCGGTTTGAGCATGTGTGAACCACGTTGGAGCAGAAACGACACAAGCAGTTGGTTTAGCGCCAAGGAAATCTGTAGCAGACGCCAGGAGTGTCGAGAGGAATAGAGAAGTCACTTGGGGTACGGTAAGTGTCTTTGTTGAAGGGATGGGCTCAGATGCAGCAGGGTTCGGAGTCGCTGTACCGGATGCTGCAGCAGATCGAGGTGCAGGCGTGGGTTGTCTAGGTGGAGGGAGAAGGATATCGACAGTGTAAGAAGGAGTTTCAGAGTCGGCTACCAATGGAGCGGTGAGAATCGCAGTATGGTCTACTTCATCGTATGTGTGTCCCAAGAGGTTGCGGAATCCCATGATAGTGTTCTTGCCATTCTTGACCAAGTGTGGTTTCGCTCCATTACCAATATACTGAGAGAGACGTCAGTTCAACCTCCATTAATGTCCTCCATTGTGAGAAAGTTGGGAGAAGTAAAGCAAGACAAAAACTGACCACTTGTTCACCGGCATATGAGATTGCACAAGCAATCTGTCTCTCACCCTCTTCGTTGGCGATACATGTTGGGTGACCCTCCTACAAAGAATCAGCTAACCCACACACAAAGTCAAGCAAGTTTTACTGACCTTGTCGATGACAGCGATCGAGGCATACGACTGGCCAAAATTGATACCGAGAACTTGTGCCCTTCTCTTGATAAGCTTGCAGTCCCTACGCCAGACCTGTTATACTTACATTTTTGACTGAGATTGCAGCTTGAAGGAATGCGGTCTGGTCGTCCGCTTTTAAGTGTAATTCAACGGTACAAACCTCCAACAAAGAACAAGTCTTCCAACCAAAATTCCAACGCCACATCTCTTCTACCTCTTCGGCGTTTCCGGTGTTTTCACTGTACATAAAGTAATGAAACACTCAGGCACTAACATTACGTCAGATTACTTTGTGCCATACAAAATACTTAGTGGCCCGAGCTCTAAAGAGCCTCCCGTTTTTACCTTTGTCCTTACTCTTGGAGGGCCACTCGTTGTTGATCTTCCTCCTCTTCATCCACAAGGATAAAGCAGGAGCAGCTTCATTGTATAGTGGTTCAGGTCATGCCGCCTAAAAGACCCCCTCCGCTCGATCGTGGATTGTTTGTGGGAGATGGACCACTCGCTCCTGGTGAGTTAGTTGGTCGTGGCATTCCTGAAATAATCGCTGATGGTATTTCCTCCTTTCCGGTGCCATCAAACAAACGACGCTTTTCTTGCTCTACTACATATCTGCCTCTCCCTTCTTTCATGCCTCTTTTACCCGCGCTGCAGGATCCGCACCGCTACCTCCTTCACCCAGCACAATCCATCCAGCATATATCATTGACGCACATACCTTCCCCTCTGAGTCCTTGTCGACGGACGCGGCACCATTATTCTCCAGCTTGCCTGAAGGATACTCAAGACCAACAGTCAAGAGTGCTGTAGAGGTGAAGCTGGACGTGGGGGCAGATCCAGCGCAATCTGTTCTGTAAGTACCACATCGGTCTACCATGCGCCCAGGCTTTGATAGCTATCAAAATAGCACTTGCTGACTCGTTTAGCGGAGTCAAGCCATTCTCCATTCATCCCACCGTACTGAACCTGTCCCTCGCCGCATCTCCTTCAATCACAAACATCGCCAGAGGTGCCGTTGACATTATCGTGCCCTGTACATCACATCTTTCAGCGCAAGATTGGGATCTTCTGGACGAGGCTGTTAACGATATTGACAGATCATGGGGTAACGGTACTGGGAAGATTGTCATATGTTCGTCTTGGCGCTCTTCACTTGTGAAAAGCTAATCATGCATTAGCTGGCCTTCTACCCCCTCCTCTGACATCATCAAGCAGTAAACTCATGAACGACGAGATGTACAGTCTATATATCGAGCGACTTTCACAGCTCAGTCTGCTTCCAAACGTATTCCTCAAAGCTCTTCCACCCGTCGTAGACCAAAACTCGCAAACATCAGATTGGTGGAAGGAGCGAAAGGAGGTCGAAAGGGTACTCCGGATGTATCGTGAGCACTATCATGCCGAACGGCATAGCTTTGCTCATCTCACAGTCTCACCCACTATCGAGGCTATCGGAACCCACCGCGTGATTTTTGGTTCAGATCCCGCTTTGACCATCGAGGATCTAAAGAACAACACGCTCAATATCGTCGACCTCGCTCAACCAATCCCAAGTGGAGAGTGGTATGCCTTGTTACGCAAGTCTGTTGCGGAGCTAGGAGAGGGTGAAGAGGCGATGAGTGATATCATGGGCGGGAATGCGGCCGGTGTATACCAGCTGCAATAAGGCAAGGAGGCTCGAAGAAAATGTAGCATACGAGCTGGCTTTTGCGATAATGTTCATAGACTGGTACGAGACAATCTGCATACGCTATACCCCTAAAGGATGTCTGTGTCGTGTCTCCCTGCTGAGACAAGTATGCTCTGCGATGACACGATCCATTATGTGTGTAGAGTATATGGCATCTTGATAGCCCACGCATTGACGAGGAGCGGGGTTACTCATTTGATCGGCGCCCAATTAGCCGACCGGTTTATGTTGTTGTCGACCTCCATCTTGCCCTTCCTTTCGTCCTTTTTTTCTAACCAAACAAAAGACATATTCAGGCAGAGGCCAGGTCATCACTACCATCCTTCCGTCCTATAGATGGCTCAGCTTGCACGATCTCCTATGCTGACGCCGCGCGCGTCGTCGCCTCAGCCACGCGCATCGACCTCGTCTTCGCGCTCGGCCCTCCGTACCGGGGCAGATTTCGAGGCGGCCTTACTTGACCCCGGTTCTACAATCTTTCTCTCCGGATCACCGAGACTTGGAGAACCTGAGATACGCCTAGTCGAGATTCCAGTCCACACTCCAGACGCACCTCTGCCAGTAGAGAAGAGGAGCTTCGAGTCGGATTTACGTGGATTGGCCATCAGCACGCCTGTGAAAGGCCTTGCTAGTCCCGGTGTGATCCCACCTACACCTTCGCCGTCGTCTGGACAGAAAAAATTGAGTAGTCATGCTACTATGGATAGTATTGAGTCGACAACTTCAATACGGCGCGTAAAGCTAGGTCCAGCTTTAGGAATTGATGGTGAGCTGGAGCTGGACGAGATGAGAGATGAATGGATCCTGATGGTTCGATAGCCGAATTACATGAGGTATCACCAGTAAAAGGATTACAATCACACAAGAGACGTTCTATCTTTCGATCACCCGGTACGGCTTCTTCGCCTGACCTTGCAACTCTCGTCCGTCGAGCTAAAGAAGCTAAAGGGATTAAACCTCATGAAGAAGAAGGCAACGCATTGAATGGCCATAATACACCCGTAGCAGGACCTAGCAGAAGTAGTACCTCGCATTCTGTTCAAACACAGGCATCGTCTCGTGTATCAAGAGAGCGTGCAGTCTCCGATTGGGACACGGAATCGAGTGCGGATCTCAAAAGTCTACCAAGTGGAGATCGTGTGGCATCCATGTCAGAGGGACGGCGGAGTCGTCAGAGCTCAGCAGAAACTGAGGGACATAAAGTGAGTTTCTAAGCAAGGAAGGTATTGATGGCAGAGCGTGCGTAGTAAGGCGAAAGGCATGTTGGGAAGGATGTTTGGAACCAAGGATCCAACTGTGAGGGTGTTCCCTTGTCCCAGCTAATCGCAGCCAACATCGAGTCCATCGTCAAGCTCGTGTCCACCATCGACATATCATCCGCCTGTACCGCCTGTCCCAGCAACATACGCTGCCGAGGCCCGCCGTAAGGCAACCCATTCACAACCCTCTGACTCCTCTCGCTCCACGCTGTCATCACTTCCGAGTCTCGCTTTACGACTCCAGACGGACGATCTCTGCTACCCCTGCAAATCGGCCGCTTCGGCAGCAAGCATCCTCAGTGTCGAAAAGCCCCTCCCAGCCCAACCCAACGATCTACCACCATTGCCATTGCCCCGAAGAAGCAATTCACGTAAGGGCTCAATGCACATCAGACAACCAGCCGGAGATACCATTATGGAACACGACTGGGAGCCACCACGGACACAGGGAAGCTCGTTCTCCGACGATGTCGCAGGTATGCTAGACAAGATTGGGCAGAGCGAGCCAGCCCAGGAACTGGGTCTTGCCCCGGAAACCTTGAGGCGGACTAGGTCTAAATCATCCGATAGCGCTAGACGGCGAGACAAGACACCCGAGCCATCACCAGGAGCGATATCGCCCGTCCTCACTCAGAGGACCTCGTCTCTACAGCATATATCAACGCCTGCATTGGCTGCGCCTCTGCCACAACGGACGACCCCCTCACCCCACGGCGATTCGCAAGTCTCTCGGACATCCAGTACCTCGTCTCGTCGTGAACCGGCACTGAATTTCGCCGCT
>MCFC01000111.1:0-42602 GCA_002105065.1 Naematelia encephala
TAGTAGTATGAGTAAAGTTTACCGAGTGGATGTCTTTTTTTTGGGACGTTCAAAGGTCTGAAGTTACTAGAGTACATTAGTAGTTAGTAGTTAGCAGTGACAGTAGCAGTAGAGGATGAAAAATATGTTGATTACATTATTTTTTTCTTTCTTTCATGGTGATAGTCAGTGAGCTCTCAGTGCAAATTGATCAGGCACGACGATACCCCGCGGGGTTACAAGAGCACTAACAACAAATAATTTTCTAAGCGAAGCCACACTTTTCTCTCGTCCTTTTGAGTTTTTGTACTTGTCAACTTGATCTCGTTCATAAACGTATTCCAGAGATACTGAGAGACGGAGATTGAGACCGAGGGATAGAGATATAGATATTTTGAGGGAAGAAATGGTAGCTGTTAAAGTAGTTAAAACAGGAGGAGATGATCTTGAAGATAATTTAGAACTTGATCCTAATTTATTAGCTTCATCCGATATCGATGATGATGATGGAGAAGAGTATGATGATGAAGGGCTTTTGGATGATGAAGAGGATGGCGGTGGTGGTGATGTCGTGGTGGGAAATAAACGGAAAATCAGGGATGATGAAGAAGGGTTGGAGGAAAGTGTGGATAGAGAAGAAGGAGAGGGAGGAGAGGGTGTAGATGATTTGAAAGTTGAGAGAAAGAGAAGGAAGAAGGAGAAAGAAAAGAAACGGAAATTAGATGTGAGTCTCTGAATATCATCATCACATCAAGAAAGATATGAGAAGTAAAGGTGTTAAGAGGGTTTTATCAACAGCGTACTCATGTCTCGTATAGAAATCGGAACGAGCCGAACGAGCACGAACATCAGATAAATCATTCGTTCATCTGACAACGGACGAATTAGCAGCTATATTGCTTAATTCAATTCGAGAGACATTCCCTTCTGCTACGCCCATGGAGATTGAGGATGTTCGTATACCCCGTATGTCCTTCCATTCACTTGTCCCTCAACAATGGAATCCTTATTCCATCTCAACAATCAAATCCATTTACATATATCGCTCTCAGTCTGCAATCTGCAAGGACTGACAATATGGCTTTGGGACTTAGAAACAAACCTCGCTGAACCGCCTAATTACTCACCTATCGATACTTCCGATTCATTCGCCCCTCTCTTCAAGCGTGTAGAAACCTGTAAGTATACCTCGACATCGCCTCCGGGTTAATTGATAGCGCAAATATTGACGAAAAATACAGTACTAGGCAGCAGTAGCTCGAAAAAGAAAGGAAAGGGCTCAGGAGCAGCCAATGGCACACCACGAGTGATCATACTCTCCATGTCTGGACAACGGTGTGCGGATGTTGTTCGTGCTGTACGGGACGTGAAACGAACGGGACAAGTCGCCAAGGTGAGTTGAGCGGCTGTTATGTATCCATCTATCTATCTAGCTAGCTATCACCATGGGTTCGGGTAGGTAGACGAGGCGAGAGAATGATCATTCAGTGGCTGGGTTCAAGCTGACATGCGACATTTCAGTTGTTCGCAAAGCACTTTAAGCTGGCAGATCAAGTAACGTATCTATCGAAAACAAATGTATCCATCGCAGTTGGTACACCTGCAAGAGTAGCTAAACTGGTCGAACAAGGTCAGTGCATCCTCTTGATTCCTTTCCTCTCTCATGCGTATCTAACCCCTCACCTCTTCTTATCGGGTGTGTTATAACGTCATATAGATGCACTCAAGATCACACAGGACACTATCATACTCCTTGACGCTTCATTTTTAGATTCCAGTATGTCCCTACCCCATCTACCTGTGGTCGCGACTAGATACATTCTCCAAACTGATATGTAGAAAAACGAACACTACTCACGCTTCCTGAGAGTCGTACGGAATTGTGGAAATCACTCTTTGTGCTTCCTATTCGGTCAAAGATCCTTGGACAAGGTGCAAAAGTTGGAGCATTTTGATCGTCGAGTTCTCATTTTCTCTCTAGCGAGAACAATATAACATATACTATTATTCATCTACAAGTGTACCACCCCGCATGCACACGATACCCGATTTCAAGCCCGAGTGCAATCAATGTACTGTACAGTACATAGACATCAACAGACAGTGTTAGTAGTGGCAGTGAAGAGAGTCTCTCTCTCTCGATGTCTACAATATGTTGTATAATTCTTTTTTTCTAGATGAGATACCGACTATTGTAGCTCAATAGCGTTGAATACGCCTGGAGGCAACATTCCAAAAAGCAAATAACAACATCCATCGCCATGCCGAGATATCTACGAAAGAAAGAAAGAACAAAAGAACAAAACACACAAAGCTGGGTATAAACAAAGAATATATGCACCCAAATCGACCTTCAACCATCAATCATCAGTCATCAATCATCATCCACCGAGGACAGATAAGAAGCGAACGAACGAATGATGAGCTTGAAGGAATATAGCTGAAAGGAAAAAAAAAATATTACAGATGCGAAGAAACGACAAGTAAGAGTAAAGAGAAGAGAGACGAATAAAAATCGGATGAATGAATGATACGTATTCGCCACACATACTCTGTACCACTACTTCGAGTTGCGTCATACGATTGGTGGATTGGTGCTTCACCACCATCACCTCCTCTCCTTGGTCCTCTTCCTCGGTATTTCCATCTCACCGCCCCAATCATCGTGTTCTAGTCTTTCCACCACCTTGAACGTACTCTATCGCTACCGCATGTATCGCCACCACAAAAACCCCGCATCAAATCATATCAATGAGAAAATAACCTGTCCTTCGTATAGTGCAGTGCAGTGTGCTGAATTGTACGCTCTCTAGAATCTTCGACCAGTCCCAGCCGGCGGTGCTCGACTGAGTACGTTCGGCCGATTCTGTCCAGGTGGTGGAGCCCGCATACCTCCTCCACCTGCCACCTGGGAAGGCAGAGGCGGTCGATAAGCCCCAGAACTTGCTGGAGCAGATGATGATGATGATGAGGCTGGTGGTGCTCTCAACTGCATTTGAGGAGGCGGATTCTGTCGGTACGCTTGAGCGAGATTTGACGCTAATGGTGCTGGAGCTGTTGATGCAATTCCTGGACCGCGGGAAGGGGGTGTGTGGCCGTTCAGTCGTGGGATTGGAGATGCAGCGGGAGAAGGTCGGAGAGAGGTCGCTGCTGGTGCGATGGGCGCTGTGGATGCGGGTGGGAGGTTGGCAGCGTTCTTCTTCTCGGCTGCTTGGAGGATTTGATCACTGGACAGTATCAGCCTCTAGGGTTCACTCAGATGAAAAAACATCGAGGTGAAAGAAACGACGTCCAGGTGATAGATTAGGACCACAAAGCAGCCGAAATTAAGCAGCAGCAGCCCGACAACTCACTCCAGGAGATTCAGACAAGCACAGCACACGACCCATTCCACACAATCCTCATTACCGACACCGAGCGTTTGCCAAACCTGCTTCTCATCCTCGCTTTTTCCCGTGATAGTGATCCTCGTTCCTCCACCCTTTTCAGCAGGGTTTTTAGCGACTTTACCAAACTATTACAGGCCATCGTCAGCTTTCCAACCTAGCATTCAAAACAAGGCCGGTGACGTACCTCTACACGCCTAGGTGGGATCTGATGACCTGCATATTTGAAATAGAACATTGTCCAGAATTCAGCATTTGGATTAGGTTTCGAGATCTGGTATAAGGGGGTATCATCCTGGTTGACGATCTTGTAGATTGGCGACATGACTCCCGTGTTCTCGATCGTCCAACGTAGATCACGGCTTGCTTCGCATCGTACCACGCTGGCTGGTTTGTTTGATATTGACGTCGATGAGCCCGAAGGAGGTGTACGCCTGTTGGGAGGAAAGAGCTTTGCGACGCATAAATCTCCTTGAGGTGAGGGTGTCAAGAGATAATTGACGCGATTCTATTTTGCCAATCATCAGTCTGTTTAGAGGAGTCTCAAGATCAGGGTGAAGAAAGGCGTACTTCTTCAGTGTGACTAATGAATCATGATAGACGCGTCAGTTTAGTGCTCGTGATAGAGACGAGAGGATATATTAGCTCACAGGTAGGTATATAGGACTTGATTGGGTTGACCTAATCAGATCGTACTTAGTAGAGTTGACCTCGCACCGTGGAAGTGGAGGCAACTCACCATGAGGAGTAACGATCAGAGTAGGTAGATGATTTGGCATCGGCGCATGATGCGGTGATGTGAACCTGTTTTTGACGGTCAGTGATCGCAGATACCAGGGCTTCAAAGAGCTTAAAGGGGGGTGAAGAGTATCTCTACTGAGGGATGGAAATGACAAGGAGGAAGGATAACTTACACCGTGTAAATAGCTTTGGTAGTGACGGAATCGTTCATGATTTGATCGAAGCGAGAAGAGAGAGAGAGAGTCAAGATACGTTGTTTTTGTTTATCGTTTAACAATGACAAGACAAGATAGGAAGGAAGGGAAAGGGGGAAGAAGCAGCAACATCAAAATAATCCCAAGTCAGCACGAGCCATATTATTATCCCTTGCCAGCCCTTTAGATAATCGTAGAGCAAGAGTATCCACTCACCCGCCATGACTGTGTTCCCCCTTTTATTTTATGTACTGTTCGAGACCTTTTGACTTTGCTTCTTCTTCCCTTGATAGTTCCTAGCCTACCCTTGGATCGACAGGATTGTGGGATTGGAGATGGATTGTGACCTAAGAGTGCACGTCTCTGGTATATCGGGATTGAATGAGTAAGTAGCTTGTTTTGAAACAGGAATTGGGAATTCCCCCTCCTTTGATTGAACTAGACTAGACTAGTTACGCGTAACTGGCCGGGCCACCTTATCGCCTTGAGTGTGATTCAACGACGACAACGGATGATAGGATCCAAGACGAGTAGTAGTAGTAAGTGTGGAGTCGAGAGATGACCGATGATCGATTTGTGTTTTTTGTTTGTTTATTGTTTACAAGAGAGTCGAAACACTGAACCCAACCGGGGGTTCCCTTTGGACTGGTTGTTGTAAATATCCCTCGAAACGAAAGATCACTTGAGGGATCTTTTTTCTACTCGGTGAAGATTGATACTGGAGTACTAAACTAGTGGCGAGTAGTAGTAGTATACTTTCTTTACGATTCCAACAGTCAGTTGAATGAAAAAATAAAAAGGTGACATACGTTGTTTGTTGCGACAAAAACGATTAAACGGTAAAAAAAAAAAGAGGGGCCAGAGCTTTCTTTCCTACCTCAATGCCCGGCGTTTTACCATTCAATCAATAGATCCCGTCCGCAGTACTATACATCTTAATACATCCGAGGACAGCAAACAATAAACAAATATCACCGGTCATATCGTGCATTGACCGGAATGCAGTGTACTCGAGTTAACATCGCCCTTGATTGACACTGTATCTCCAGAGAGATGCAATACATGCCACATCTAATAACTCGATACTACTCAAACAACAGATCTCCCTTTTGACCCCTAGTATGCCTCCTTTCCCGGTTCCTAGCCGATTCCTCTTGTCTTCCTTTATCCTCCGTCAGACAGAGTACCTACTCCTGTTCCTAGCCTCTTTATTCAGCACCAACAGAACGTCTGCTCCTGTTCCTAGCCTTTTTGTTCAACGTCTGTTCCTAGTCGGTTGAACACCTCCCCCACCTACTCATCATCCCTCATCCTCTTCCTAGCTTCTTCTTCCCTACTCTCAGCCTGTCTCTTGCCTCCTCTCCTCGCAGCGTCCATAAACTGTTCAACACCAAATGGATCCGAAGTACCATCCAGAGTGATGATCTTATCCTTTTCAAACTGTACTGGACCACTCCTGACTTCTGCCGTATCGGCACCTTCAAAGCCCTTTGTAGCGTTCCCAAGCTGGAATCGATCTTTGGAAAGTTCTTCTCGGATACCTTCTTCCGTACCACCTCCAAACGCCTCGTCGTTGCCCGCTGCACCGCCTGTGGATTTGTAAATCGCTGCTGCGGCTGAAGAACCTTGGAAGAGAGGTTTGTCGTATAGATTGTATGAGTCTTCCGAGGAGAATCCATTGCCCAGTGCTTCGCGGTTGAATAGACGAGAATCGAGTAATGTCTCTTTGGACGCACTGGGCTTCGCAAGGCCCAGTGCGATCTTTTCAGAGATATCTCGGTTTTGCTCCCTAAGGTAGAGGTAGCTGTCAGCAATACTCTGTCTAGAGCTTCGAAGCCACTCACCTCGCAAGCAACTTGGCCCTCATCTCTGAACCCATATTGCTCATCCTCAACTCCTTCTCCCTCTCTCTCCTCTTCTCAGCACGCACTTGCTCTCTCTCCCTGATAGCCTCCTCATCCTCCTCACTTGCCTCGTCCTCGCTCTCTTCCTCACTATCACTACCATACGCGCCGAGGTTGATACCAATCTCCTTGGGTTTGACCGCGGGCGCCGAGCCAGACCCACCAGCGAGGGGTGCCAGTCCGGCTCGCTCCTCTCGAGCGCGCTGAGCAAGCAAACGAAGATTCTCCTCTTTTTGGGTCTTCTCCTTTTGCGCCAAGAGCTGTTGCATCTGCGCTCGAGCACGTACTTCTTCTCGAGCATGTCGATCAGCGACGTAGAGTGCTTCGGAGAACTTTGCGAAATTGTCATTGATGTGCACCTATATCCATCGTCAGCCCACCCATCTACGTTCAGGTCCCAAGTATCACTGACATCCTGGAGTCCACGACCATCTGCTGCCAGACGCTTATCAAGCGGGATCGTGTATCCCTTGTTATTCTTCCAGTTGGAAATACAAGGCGGGATCATCCAATCCTTTTGGTCCTGTGCAGTTGCAGCTCTAGGAGGACTCTGCATGACAGGAGGTGGTGGTTCAGCAGGACCACGAGGGATCTTCTTATGCTTGAATCGGGCTGGTTCAAGAGGATCTTCTTGGACAGTCGTCATCTTGATGATACGCTGTTTACCTTCTCCCTCGGACTGGTTCGCAGGTGTGTACCGAATATAGGTAGATTCGTTATTTGTTTTCGGGACGTGCTTGGGTTGCGCCGCTTTGATCTTTCCATTGGTGATGCGTTCCAAGGCGAGACGAGTCCGTTCAGCAGTTTCGTTCACCGAAGCATCGTCAGGACGCTCCATCTCGCGATCTTTTTCCGACACATCGGTTCGGTTTGCCAACGGCACGAGATCTACTTGGAGTCAGCTTCATCTTGAATGAGTCGGTGATAGCTGACCTTTGAAGCTTGATTGAACGCGAGTACCTGCAGACCTTCCGTGGAGAGCAATAGCATCGTATCGGACAGTTCCATCCTGGTCAACTTGAAGTGCCAAAGTGCTGCCTGCTCCAGTCTACAAGAAACATCAGCTCAGACGATCATACTCTCTCTGTCTCTGCCAACTCAATCTCTCATACTTCCTCCACATCCTCCACACTCATCCCGTCCACAATCGTACTTTCTCCACATCCTTCACACACATCCCATCCACAATCGTACATCCTCCTCAGTTGACAGTACCTCTCATACACAACATCTCAACCAATCCACACTTCACCACCATTTCACCCTTATGACATAGAAAACGAAAGACTCACCTTCTTCTTCCCCATATCGAGCGGATACTGAGCAACATGACACTATCCAAATGAGCTTCACGTCGTCTGTTTACCAGGTTCGAGAATAGCTCACCTCGGGATAAGCTCCACCACCACCGAAATCAACTTGAGTCTTGGGCTTCCATCCCTTTCTCGAACCGTACGGCGGGATCTGTACAGTCGGCGCTAAAGGCCGAATCGGAGCTGGTTCTTCGTATGTCGATACAGGGTTATACAGTGGTGCTGGAAGTGCACTGCGATGATGATCCATGTCAGCTTCTTCTCACCATGCTATTGGAGTTTCAGATAGCTGACCTGGCAAGAGCCGCCATCTTGTTGGATATTCAACAAGTACAGTGGAGATTGAGAGTAGAGTGACGAATGGAGAGACAGAGGGTTAGTTTAGTTGGGTGAATCAGACAAAAACGGGTGGCGGCGAGTCAAGACGGATCGGTGTTTGTCGGCGTTTCAACACAGTGGCGACTCAGGTCACCTCAAAAGACTCGAGTGGATCTAATGCAAGGTATGTGGGATATGCATGGTATGGATGAGTACAAAAGTGTCAAAGTAATTAAGAATACTATTACGATCACGAAAATATTACTGCGATGCAGGATATCTTTTGAGAATCTTCAATATCTCCACTGTAGGCGCCAAAACCTCTTGTCCAACAGGTAACCTCAAAACAGCCATCAACTTATTCTCAATATCATCGCTCCTCGCCACCTTCAAAATCTTCTTCCTCTCGTCCGCACTCAACCCCACAATGTGAGCGACTAGATTGAATAGGACAGTGATCGCACGATGTGCTAAATCGATATTCGGTAGAAGGGGTGTAGACGAGATGACCTGAATCTTCTCTCCTTCCTCGTCTTCGTCCTCATCTGGCTCTAGGAGTCCAAGCAATCTCGCCCAAGTCGACCGTTCCTTCCCGCTATTACTCTCTATATCCGTAGAGCCTTGCAACAACGATCCACAAGCGACCGGAGCATCAGTGATCATCGCTAGAGCACCTGCAGCAGCTAATCTAGTGGCGAGGTCGTCTACTGCCGTTAGGACGAGTAATATATTCAATTTTGATCTTGTTCTAGCGTCGTTTGTGCTGGCGAAATATTCCATCCCTTTTTCACATGCAGTTAAATTGCACATCAACTCGGTTGCGGCTCGACGGACGAGGTTGTTATCGCTCAACATGAGTTCTTCGACTTTGCTCATTATTCGTACCGGAGATTCTCTACCACTTCCGATAAAGTGACTTGTAGTAGCAGGTAGGACAATACTAGCCTCGACGATACGGTCGGCCGTATCAGGGTTGATAGATGCGAGGTTTGTCAATGCCATGAGTGCCTCGAATTGTTGAAGGAGAGAAGAAGAAGGGTGACACAGCAGAGTGTAGATCGGAACAAGGGAGTTGAGGCATGTAGTTGGATAGGGTGGAGGGAAGAGCAGATTCGGCGGTGTGGTGATGATGAGTTTCGCTAGTGCTTGAAGTGCAGGCAAGGTATCGATTTGAGTGGGTTTTGTGCTGCCGGTATCCTGTTTGGTCTTGGAAGGTAATAGCAGATCACGCACGATGGTCGCTAAAGAACGAAAGCCGCCATCTCGAACGAATATCGGTCGATTTTCTTTATCCTCGACCAAGTTCAGAGATAATCGACCAACACTGCTCTTGACCAACAGGCTATCTGCTCTCACCAGACCTCTCATAGCTGATACCACACCGGCACGGATCGCAACACCGACCCTCTCCCTTACATGCTCATCATCCTCTAACGGATCTGGCACTTCCGTCTCTGGGTTCTTCTTTCCGGAGATCGCCATTGCTCGAATCTTAGCAATCTGCTCGTCCTCGTTCGACAGCACTGGTCGCCGTGCGGTGAGGTTGACCAGAATCGTAGTTATTCCATAACATAATGACGTATCGGTCATCTCAGACAATGTCCCGTCTTCGAGGTCCATACTTGCCCTAGGCGTGACGGGGAGGGATCCACCTCGAACGGCAGGGACGGGCGAGTATGATAGAAGAGTGCGCAGGAAGGTAGGTTGATGCGCAAGAAGATCTTTGATACGAGGTCGTAGCGAGAGAATAGAGAGACCTTCGATTGTCGGTAGAACAGTCGGTATTGCTGGTTTGGAGAGGACATGATCGACTAGCGTGGTACATAGAGCTTGTTGGTCTTGTTCATCCAACACAGAGCCCTCTGCCGCACCGTTTTCAGACGCCTGGATACTTGCCCCAAGTTTGCTCAGTGCCACAGCACATAATGCCCCTAGCTCCTTTCGATCTGAACCACCAAAGCTCAGGCCTCCTCTTAGCCATTCTACCGCTCGAGATCGTACGAGCTCTCGTCCTACTTTGGTACCTGCAGCTTGGGCGAGCAGCTCAGCAAGCGCCGGCTGGAGGGGTGAACTAAGTTCAGCGACTTCTAGCAATACCGCGAGCGCATCGGTATCCGAAGCTACGTCTTCCCCTCCATCCTCGGCAAGCTGATTAAGAAGCAAGATGCCGGCCTGGGGGCTGAGGGGGAAGAGCGAGGCAAGCAAGTATGTCAGGGGTAGGTATTTCGATACATCGTCTGTTCCGTCCGTTCCTTCAAAAGTCGCCTTGACGAGTGGAGATATCACTTCCGCTATACGTCGACAAGCTTCTTCATCCGATGAAGTTGACTTGTGCACATCTTCACAGATCCTGGATAAGCAAAGGTAAGCTATTGACCGGTCGTGCTTCGGCGAAGACGGGAGAAGTGATGTTGCAATGAGTTCGACATCTCGGGTTTGAATGTCGTTGACGCTGATACCAGGTCCAGTCAATCTCCGCAAGAGATTCCGGATTCCTGTACCAACTGCCGACCTTCCCTCCGCGCTCATGGGAACCAAGGTCGAAGTCTAGTATATAGTTCGTTTTGGCGACAAAAGGACAGCAACTACACCCCTCTTTCCGCTGGAAGGTCAGCGGCTTTCCCACAGTTGTCGTAGAATATTAGGCTCGGGAATGCTGCGAGGTGTGTGTGTCTAAGTCGTCGTGAGGTCTATTCATTCGTGTAAAACAGAGAGAAGAGCCTGCATAGGGCTCTCCTCTATTGTACATCCCTTCCCCTTTTCACAAACCCTTCCGACCGAGTTCTCGTTCTTGTTACTACTCATCATGTGGCCGCCATCACGCTTCGTCCCACTTTTACTTCCTCTTTTACTTGTAGCCACTAATACCCAAGCCGACCTCAGCCCCCGTCGACCTCAACCAAGGAGCTACGATACCCATTCATACTACAGCCTTGAGTTGGCGCCCTCTTCATCCCCTGCGCATGCCCTATCTGTTGCTCAGGCTCTCGGAGTGGAGCTGGTCGAACCTTTAGGAGAGCTAGCTGGACACTGGATTGTCCGAGTAGAGGGATCAACGCCTCACCATTTGGCTGCTCGCTCAGCAGTCACTGCCACTACGTCAACAGATCCAGTTCTTCAACGATGGAAAAGATTACGATCTGCTTCAAAGCGAGATGGCTCGTCAAAGCATTTACGCGCTTTAAATCCTCTGACCGTTCGACAAAGGGTGAAACGCTCATCACCACATAGATCACCAATACAGCGCTCGACGATATCCTCTCATCAGCTATTCGGTCGTGAAGACGATTCAGAGCTACTTTTCGCTCAAAATGACCTACATCTGGCAGATCCTATGTTGAATCAGCAATGGCATCTGATCAATACCGATATGCCAGAGATCGAGCTAAACGTGACAGGGTTATGGTCGAGGGGCGTTACGGGAAATGACGTGCACGTAGTCATTGTGGATGATGGTTTGGATCTTAATTCCCAAGATTTACATGATAATTTTGTTCGTGTGCCAGCTCGTAATCAAATCACCAACTGACAACAAGTAGTTCGCAGAAGGTTCATACGACTTTAACGACCATACCGAACTACCCCTCCCTCGTCTCAGTGATGATCAACATGGAACACGTTGCGCTGGTGAGATCGCAGCAGTTCCAAACGACGTGTGCGGTGTAGGCGTGTCCTACACTGCGAAAATCGCCGGTGTTCGTATCTTATCGGGGCCCATATCAGATGCCGACGAAGCCGCCGCTCTCAATTACGCTTACCAATTGAACGATATCTACTCTTGTTCATGGGGTCCTCCAGATGATGGTAAATCCATGGAAGCTCCTGATGGAGTTATCTTGAAAGCTATGGTGAATGGTGTGCAGAATGGCAGGGATGGCAAAGGGTCTATTTTCGTCTTTGCGGCTGGAAATGGAGGTGGAGTAGACGATCAGTGCAATTTCGACGGATATACAAATTCTATCTTTAGCGTGACTATCGGAGCTGTTGACAGGAAGGGATTACATCCATATTACTCGGAATTGTGCGCGGCCATGATGGTGGTGGCACCTTCTTCAGGTAGCGGTGACCATATTGTGAGCCACATTTGTGTCCTCATAGGCTACACGCTAAATTGTCTAGCACACGACGGATATCGGCGAGAACAAGTGCGCTCATACACACGGCGGGACTTCGGCTGCTGCGCCACTGGCAGTTGGCGTCTTTGCTCTGGCTCTCTCTGTTAGGTCAGCTACTATGCCCATCGTATAGCGAGGAAAGCTTGAGCTGACCACCCGATAGACCTGATCTAACATGGCGAGACTTTCAGCATCTTTCCGTTCGCACTGCCGTTTTCTTCAATCCCGATGATCCAGATTGGGAGAAGACTGCTGCAGGGCGGATGTTCAGCTACAAATGTAAGTTGTCATCCTTGTAGTGGTTCGAGCTCACCCTTTTCAGATGGTTACGGCCGCCTCGATGCTGGTCTTTTTGTTGAGGCTGCAGAAAGTTGGGACCTCGTCAAACCTCAAGCTTGGTTTGACTCACCCGCCGTATACCTCCCGACTACTACCACTGCAGACTCCGCCGGGCGGCGGCGGATAAAGCGTCAAGACGAGGAGACCGACGAGCCGTCGAACGATGACGACACGTCAGGCGGTGAAGACGAGTCAGGCGAGCCGAGCAACCCCGAACCAGTCGTACAGCCTAGTGGAAGCTTGATCACAGAAGAAGGCGTAACATCTACTTTCGAAGTAACCCAGGGGATGCTGGATGATAGTAACCTCGAGCGTCTGGAGCATGTTACCGTGCGCGTGTGGATCGAGCATCAACGAAGAGGAGATGTTGAAGTAGAGGTCACGAGTCCCAATGGTGTCACTAGCGTACTCGCGAGGAAAAGGAGATTCGATGATGCCGATACCGGATTCCCAGGTTGGAAGTTCATGTCACTCAAGCATTGGTGAGTTTCTATGAGTGATATATGGATTTGGACCCAAATGAGGATTCAGGAGCTGACATTATCAGGGACGAGAACCCCGTTGGTACCTGGACCATCCTCGTTAAAGACCAGTCGAACCCGGAAAAGACAGGTCGCTTCATTGCGTGGGCTCTACAACTCTGGGGCGGATGCGTCGACGCGTCTCTCGCGAAAGTCTGGGCACCTGCCGAGGAAGGCGAACCCGACGAGGAAGAGACGGGATCGGATCCCACGGCTGTTGTTTCGCAAAAGCCTAAACCGACTGAGCACCTGCCTGGCGACCATGGCGAGGCAGAGGGTGAAGCACACGAGCCTGGATTAGGTGGAGGTACGACCGCTGCTCCCGAGCCAACTGGGGGATCCGACGACGATACGGATATTGCTGAGCCTGGTGATGATGATCAAGAAGATCTTGACGGAGGTTTCTTTTCTGGAATATCCAATCTGGCGGGCTCATCAACTTGGCTAGCGGGAGCTGGTCTGATCGTAGTTATCTTTGGTGCGAGTGTTGGAGCATTCTTCTTCTTCCGAGCTCGACGGAAACGACGCAACTTGTTCGGTCTGGCGAACAACGGAGAAGGCGCAAGAGGGCAATACGCGCCGGTCTCAGAGGATGTACCGATGGGGCTCCTTGAGCGTGGACGACGTAAACTTGGTCGAGGTGGTGGTGCGATGGGAGGAGGACAATCTAAAGAATTGTATGACGCATTTGGGGATGGCCCAAGTGACGAAGATGAGAGTGATGATGATGGAGGTCGAGTGAGCGAGAGAACAGGATTGAGATATCATGATGATTTCTTGGACGACGAGGAGGGAGAAGGACATGATGGACCACCGGCATATAGGGATGAGCCCGCCGAGACGGAAGGTGCTAAAGCTGGGGAATCAGCCTCGGGTAGTTCGAGTAGCTGGCAGGACGCAGCGGAGGATGTGTCGAAGCCGTAGGTTTGGTGGTGTGGGAGTCGACACGACACTGTATGCATTGGTTGCTCATTCCTGACAAATACCACACAATCTTCTTTGCCCCATTGGATTGTAAGCCAGTTCTTCACGCTGTATTTCTACTAGCCCCACACATGTATTCTACGAGCCCCATACATGTTTCCACTAGCCCAATTATACAGCTATGAACTTCTTTACAGATATCGTTCTTGTCGCACGGACACGCTGGCAGGAATCACCGAAAACTCCGGTTTTTGCTTCCGTTTTCATCTGAAAACTTGAAATCTGCGCCACGCCATTTTGAGCTTCTTCTCTCATCTTGCACTTCGCACCTCCTGGTTGTCGGAATGACCGAGGCGTTATTATGTCCTGAAGTGCTCTTATTCGCACGGGGTGTTCTCGCTCTCCTGGATCTTTGGCCCGCTCTCACCGTGGCCGTCGCTGAAGAATGGGGTGGACCGGAATCTGGTGAAAAGAAAACTTGGATCGCATCTACGTTGATTGACGAATACGAGAATCGAGCTCTCTACCTCTCATCTACACATGGTCATCGACACATCGATCCTGCTACAGCGAACGACCCTCCTCTGGACACGGACGATCTAGGCGATATGCTCAATCAGATGATGTCGGACGAATTTGATGCGAATGTGGAAGACGGCTCGATTGATCGCCTCGCAAGTGATATCATCCGATTATGGAAAGACGTGCTGGCTCCTACACCAGAACGAAGTGCAGAGGCAGTCGTAGAGGCTTTGGAGAAGAAGGCTAGAGAAGTGGCTGGGACGGTTGTCAAAGCAAAGACTAGGGATATGATGGTTGAGGTGGACGAAGACGACGACGACGACGAGTCGGGCAGCGAAAGCGAAGATGATACGATGGATGTCGATGAGGCACCTCAGCTTGTGCCAGCAGAGGATAAACAAAGGGAGGAGCCAGTGGTGGATGACGATGGATTCACATTGGTTCAAGGCAAAGGAAGGAAAGGGCGGTAACAAATCTTTCCAATCACTTTGAGGCTTACCTTCACCTCGCATTGTTTTGCATTTTCCCCACATCATTCTCAATGCTTTAGCTTCCCACATTGTCTTCATACTTTTGGCAGCACTCACATTATATTCATGCCCGGTTTTGGAATTCCTCACTATATACCATGCATCACCCATTCCCGCCTCATGTCGGCGCGCACCACCCGCTAGCTATAACCCGGGTGGTGCGACCCCACTCGTACTTCCCAGCGGGACGACCCGCCAGCTTCTCATCTGCTCGTTCCATCATCTCTTGCGCCTTGAAGCGGAGATGATGGCGCGAACAGACGAGAAGCTGGGTGGTCGCCCGCTGCGATAGTGAGAGAAAGGGAAGCGCCGATGTTGGGTATGGATGGGAAGTGTCGTGGGTTCTTCACTGACTGATGGAACAGGTATCGGTCTATCGGATCACATACGGACATATGTGTCTCGCCATGGTTTGAGGTGTGCCCCGAAGTGGACAAAGGCCCACTGTAAATC
Source organism: Naematelia encephala (assembly GCA_002105065.1). Lineage (NCBI taxonomy): Eukaryota > Fungi > Basidiomycota > Tremellomycetes > Tremellales > Naemateliaceae > Naematelia > Naematelia encephala. Next base: position 15,240 of record MCFC01000111.1, read on the forward strand.
AATGGCAAGGCACATGGTGAATCAGTTGAATCATGGAATATGCATCTTCTTCCTTCCGCCTCTGAATCCAGCTTGCTGTCGCGACTGTGAAACACAAGCGAACAGTAAAGCATTACTTTGACTCTCGCGTCCAGCGTGCAATGGTCTAGAACACAAGCGGCGTGTTCCCACATCGTCTGGCCAGCGTCAAATGAGAACGAGGGCCGAGGGGACAATGTGCTTCGTACAAGTCATATGCATGCGTAAAAAGATTTCGCTACAGCCCTCAGTGTGGGAAAATATGCAAACAACATGTGCAGGTACACTGATTCAAGTCCAATCTCCCCCAATGGCAACAACACGTCTATATACACTGATTCAAGCGCAATCTCTCCAGCTGTTTGCTGGCACGTCCTAACAAGCGACTGTGGAGCTCGGGCTGATGCGTCCAAGCAGACTTGTAAAGCCACCAAGACCATCTTCGACACTATCGATCTCGTCTCTGCCGTGCTCGCGCTGAGGAGTGCTCTGGCGCGAGTAGCTAGTATAGTAGCTCGAAGTTGAACTGCTACTGCTCATAGGTGTCGCAACGGCGAATGGCGATGTAGCGCGCGGAGTCGCATGACCACTTTCGCCATGTGCCGAGGAGATAAAATACGTATCGAGTGAGGAAGTCGAGTGAGATCGTTTCAGAGCGATATCGGCGTGTATAGCCGATGGGGGGGCACCTCCCCAGCAGAACCTATAGTGGATGGATCAGCTGTGAATATAATGTTTTGGGGTGTGAAGGAACTCACTGCTCGATGAATGAGGAATAGCTTGCGAGCGAATCTGCAGAGGCTGGTCCGTCGACATTCATGTCAAGTGGGGATGTAGGCGACCACTTGGGTAGAGACACGTCAGGCGGCGACTTGGGACTATCACTTGGAGTCTCGCTGGCGGAGCCGGGTCCAGAAGGGTCCAAGCTGGGGGGCGATGACTCCTTGCTCGACGAGGCGGAAGCTGCGAGAAATCTCGTGATAGCTGGAGGCGAGCTGTGAGCTCGAGATACACTAGGACGGCGTTGGGGCAACGGTGTTGACCTGTTGCTTGTCGAGGGAGATTCAGTGGCCTGTCTTTCGGATGTTGTCGGTGTAGTCTGACCCCCTGAGGGGGTTGAGCTAGAAGCTGCAACGCCAAACGAGAGGCCTGTGCTGTGGTCTTCAATAGCAGGTGGCGATGGTTCCTGCACTTGAAGATCAGGCACAGTCAAGCCTTGCGCGACGTTGGGCGAATTCATGGAGGCCGGGCTCGTCGACGGCGGGGCAAAGAAGTAATCTCCTCCACCACCGTTGGGTACAGGCAGAGAATCAGACTGCATATTTGGGCTGAAACGAGGCGAGTAAAATTCTGTTGCTGCGTGACCGTCATTGCGCTTGTAGTTGAGCAGTCCAGTTCGAACCTGGGGCAGATCGGTGCTTTGGAGATTGGGAGAGTTGGAAGAACGACGTTCCTTGGTTGTCCGCAGCGAAGCTCCAAAGTCATATCGCGCCGCTAGGGCAGGTCCGGCCGATGGTAGATCTGATTTGGCGGGCTCGATGGCGGAGAATGATCGTGTAGGCGAGGAGGCAGAGGGAGCGAAAGCCGCATTCTTCCGAGGTGAGAACGCGAACGAGGGTCGGTTAGCCCCGCCTGGACTGAGCTGGGGCGGTGAAGCACCCAAATCGTCTCCTGTAAGTCTAGACAACTTGGCTCGTAAATCGGCCATGCGATCATCGTCCTGTGCTCCACCAGTCACGCTCCATTGACTGGCTTTTCCACCAACAGCCTTGCCCATACCTTGAGCTATCCGATTCTGCACGCTCCGTTTTGCCAGAGTCTGTGCCCTAGATTCACCAGCCACCTTTTCGAATAGCACTTGGTAATTCTGGCCGCCATTTGAATCCCAGATCTCACGACCATCGGTCGTATATCGAATAGCCATAAAGAGAGTCTTCTGCTCGATCTTGGCAATCATGTCATGTAGCTTGATCTGGAATGAAAATCGATCATACGCGCCACCTTTGATAGAATCCTTGTGGATCGCAGTGACTTCCGACGTGGTCTGCCACCAATCGAATGTGAAGCGAACTGCAACCCATTTTTGGAAAGCCAGGTTTTTACACACAGTGATTCCGCGAAGTGAACGACGATCATCATCGAGATACAGACTTTCCAAATAAAGATCGGCATCAGGAGGGGGAGAGGTCGGGAAATTCGGCAGTTTGATTTGCAAAACTTTTTGGTCGTCTCGTTCTTCGTCTGTGCTGGGGAAAGGAAATTCTTCTCCCTCGCTGGTCGTGTACTCGGCTTTCGGACTGCCTCCTCGACTCACGACCTGTGGTTTCTGATCGTGCAGGAATAGCTTGACTCTTTCGAGCTGGGCATCAAAATGAACGTATTTCGGACAACTTGGCGTAGACGGTAACGATTTCGACTCGAAGCGCGTACGGGGTTGCGGTGTCTCCTCACCGACTGGTGTACCATTTGGCCCAAGACGACCAATGTACTTCAATGCAGGTTTAAGAATCTCCCCCGACTTCTTTCGTATCAGGGTGGCAGAGTATGGCGAAGGTACCACAGCGGCCTCCATTTCTTGTTGGTTGGTAGCAGGAATAATGCCTGCAAAGTCGAGCTTGAGGCCGTTATCTCGACGACGAGGTAGGACAGGGTTGGAAGAGCTCGAGAGGGTCATGAGATTCGTTTCTGAACGCGCGCGGACTGGATGGCGGCGAGGAATGAAATTTCCAGGAGCCGAAGAAGCTGGACCAGCAACTGGAGTGCTAGACGAAGCCGACATGCTCGGCGCGGTAAGGGGAGAACCAGTCCGTGCTCGCTCGGGTGAGTTGTTCTGCGAGGTTGCAGGCGAGTTGGCACGGCTGCCATCACGAGAGGAGCTTGCAGACGAGCCAGAGCTCTCTGGTAGCTCTGTGAACCCAAACAAACGCGGTCGGCGTCCCCTTCGTTGAGCAATCTGTAAAGAGTCGGTGGTCATGGCGAGGTTGCGACGCGGTGGTGAGCGGACTTCAGGAAGAACCTGCAGAGGGACAGGTAGGGTAATCTTAGACGCGGATGCGGTTCTGGAATGTGACGGTGGAGATGATGTTGGCGAAGCACGTCGAGGTGGAGATGAGCTGCTGGTTGCGGCCGTTTGTGGTTGGGGTGCTTGTGATTGGGGTGCTTGTGATTGGGGTGCTTGTGATTGGGGTGATGGTGATCGCTCGATGGGATAAGCAGGTAGTTGTTCTCCTGGGGAATCAACGCGTTCTGGTGTAGGCGGATGGACGAAAATGGACGAAACATGCTCGTGGCTTCTACAAAACAATTGTCAGCGATGTCAATTTGGGGATATGGTGCACGCACTTGTGATGCCGAAGAGGCCACAGCATGGCGTTCTGCTTGAGAGATTCGCTCTCTCCACCCAGCATGTGCTCAACGTGATCCTCTTCTTGGGAGTCCGGAGTGGGGGTTACTTGGCTTGCGATAGCCGTGGCATATGGCATTCTATCCCAAGATGTCGCGAACGAGCTCAAGGCGAGAACCTTGCTTCCGCCAAGAGCACGGAGAATTGAGTGCGATGTCGTGAGACGAAGTCTCGAAATATATGCGTTTGGGGGACAATCGAGCCAGATCGGGAGAGGAGTCGCCCGTGCACTAGCCTCTGGTATGTCACTGTCTTCGATCTCAGCGGTATTAGTCGTTTCAGACTCGTCGTTGCACGTTTCCTCGACTGGAGCACCGGTGGGGTTCCCAGGAAATTCTTCCTCGACTAGATCGGGGGATGGCGGTGGCGTGGGGTAAAACGTCTCCGGCTGAGGAGGACACAGCGGTATTGAGCCTGAAGAGGCGGGAGCAGGACTCGGTCGAGGTGGGCTAGCTATCGACGTCATGTGAGCTACAGCACGCGAACGTGACAGGCCGGGATGTTTCTAGTGGTCTCGGTCGGGATCGTAACGAAACAATAGCAAATACAGTGCTGTGGCAGTTGACAATGACTAGGAAAAACCCAGAAGGACAAGGATGATTGATTTTTCACCAGAAGTGCGAATGATTAATAGACGTTGATGTGGTTTGTTACTGCCCCATCACGACGATCCGGGGCAGAATGGATCCCCAAAAGACGAAGAGAAAAAGACAATTCAACTGATGTTTTTGAGATGATCTCAAGCTTCGCCAGAGGCGCCAAAGACGGTGACTGACGACTTTTGGAACTGAGTGAAAGCGTCGACTCACCTGATATGCCTATACTGCAGTGCCAACGACGTAAAAGTGTCAAAAGATGGCGAACAGACGGGTCGACGTTGCTAGTCCTTCCGATGGGCAGGGGGTTGATGGGGTGGGACTTGATGGCGGAACAAGATTTGGAAGAATGACACGACGATCAAGCAAGTTCTCCCCAACGATGTCACCTGCGAACAACGACAACCGACTAGGTAGCAAGTATACAAGATCCGAGCTCAAGTAGAGCCGGACTGAGACAGGAGTAAAAAAAAAAAAGACGAGAGAGCCACGCTTGCTTGCTCACCAAACTCCCCACTCAAAACTCGTGTTCGGGGATTAGTAACAGCGCGTGAGAACCCGACAACCTAGAGTTCATGGTACGAAAAACAATGAGAGTACGTAACCCCTATGTAATTGGCGTAGGTGCGGCCCCCTTGGTTCCCCTAGATAGTGCCCCGTTGAGCCTTTTCCCAACGACGATCGGTCAGAAGCGAAGGGGTGGGAGGTGAATCCCGAGGACGCAGATGACGAAAAGGCTGTGGATAGGTGGTGGCGTCCAGGGCAACTTGGCTAAGGGACACAACAAGTCTGGGAACGCGAAATGCTTTGAGAGAATTGGATTCCCTCGCGCTATGGACGATAATTCATAGTCTCTTCGAGTTGTATATCGTGACGCTCAGCCCCATCCTGAAAGTATCTACGTACGATCTCCACTTGGTCAGACATTCCATCATATCATACCCCGTCCTATTGACCTGGCAAGATATGTGGACCAAAAATTTACCTGCCGGTATTGACTACCGACTACTCCCCAGAGAAAGAAAACCGAAGAAATTGACTTTGTTTTGCCCTGAAAATAACCTCTTAAACTCCACTCCCCAAAAAAGACAAAAAAGCTGCGGACCTTGCTATTCAATCTCATGGGAGTACTGTGGGGCGTTAAACGGGCCCCTGGGGAGAGCATGGAGTGAACATGGTACCGATCGTCGCGGTCTGCGGGGGCGTACGCAAGGAGGACGTCGACGCCAATGCCGGTGCCGGTGTGGTCGGAGCTGTCGAATTCGGATTGAGTTTTGAGACACTCAAGCGAGCTTGACAGGCCGCTATTCTCCCAAGATCGATTGCCTCTATATTCTCTTTTGAAGTGACCCTCAAGGAGCCGAAACACACTGACAAAAGGCAAATGCCCACCCTGCCACTCGTGCTGTTACAGGCACGCCCCTTGAACGCTTGGATCACTCGTGTTTTACTCATCTCATCGAACACATCAGGACCTGATCAGAATGCATAATCATTCGGTATACTTGCGAGTTCCAGCTGTGCGCATTGCATTACTTACTTGACTGTTCACCATATGCCAAGAGCCCGCAAAGTCGACGCAAAGAACGCAGATGGGAGGCCTGCTCAGGAAGGGGGAGGGTCCTCGTCGACCGCTAAAAGAAGCTCATTTATAGATCATGATCGGTCTCGCCCTCAGCGGAGCGTAGAGGACCTACCGACACTCTCGAGCATCGTGCCGCTACCACATACTGCAAGTGAGTGTCAAATTCAGATCAGCCCCTTGTTGGATACGCGACTGACTCCGCACGCAGCTTCTCTTCTCCGTCCGTTCTCCCTCTTCGGCTTGTTCCGCACCTCCTCGCCTCTCCATACCCAGCCATCGCCACAATTGATTCACGAACTGGCCTTGAGTCGGACACCGCCAGTATCCAAAGAAATCCGTAATGCCCTTTCCGGCCTGTCCGAATACGTTCAACATCTCGTCACCGCCGCTCATGCGGGAGATGACGGCAGGAGCCTGGCGTCTAGGACCATTAGTGAGCTCGGCACGACATACGCAGAGGCGTTCTGGATCATCTCATCTTTGCCTGATGTGGAGAGAGCAGAGTGGATCGACACTTTCAGAGAGTGTCTCCAGGGCGTCTTCGTTACTCTCGGGATGTTGGCACAGGACGATCCCGGCCGAGACCAAATAGATCAGATCCTTCTCGGTTCCATCTTCCCTTCTGACACTGCACGACCGGCACATATGCTTCTCACACCACTCTTCGCCCTCGCTCAAGGCTTTACCAATAGACTTCAGGCCTCTGTTCGGGCTCAGGTGAAATCGAAGATCCGGCCGGCATCGCGTGAATCCCAATATGTCGTATCGGACAAGGAGGCACAGGAGATTTTGAGCCTACTAGAGATGTTTGGTGAAGAAATGTCTCTCATCGACTCCCTTCCCCCTAAATCTCCCATTGGCAAGACATGTAAAGTAGCAATGAAACGGCTGGCCATTGAAGGCCGGAAGCGGGCTAGGCGCGTAGAAATGGAAGCCACGGTGCTGGGAACGGAGGTGGCATTATCCATGGTCACTACACACATGTCAGAGATCAAGCGTCGAGCACATCCGCTTCACGGTGACGATGAATCGCCTTTCATATCAAAAAGAGCACTTTCGCCTCATGGTGACGATGAATCGCCTGCCGATGCTATTAGCCTGACACCACCGGGATGGTCATCGCCTGAAGGATGGACAGAGGACAATGACGTTTTATGGGAGGATCTGGCCGATGAATCTCTCATTCATGCTTTAACAAGGGCACGAGCTGTCTTGGCTGCCAAACTGCCCACAGCTCTGACCGACCCTATCCAGGCTGACGAATGGCTCGATGGACCCCATTCTCTTTCTCATCTGCCCGGTTCGCCCAGCTCTCTTCACCCAGACGATAGCGTCTCGAATGCTCCGACCCCCTCAATCTCGGCATCATCATCGTCTTCAGTATCTTCATCCTCTGATGAAGAGGAAGACCAAGGACCAACACACGCGTGTCCGCTGAGAGCGCTATTTAGACTACACGATAGGTACGAAGAGCAACGACTCGCCGTGTGGCTCGGACTCCCACAGTGGGCTCGACCAGGTATGGGCACCTATATGCGTGGGAAACAAGGTAAAGTGGGAGATGCGTGGGATAGCCTGGGAACGGCGCTCGTAATGTCGTTCGAATCGTAAGTTCTCGTATCAAACAGAGAGAACGGGGGCTGATTTCGATAGAGCCACGTTGTTGTCCTTTGGTCTATCGGCGGACAAGATGGACAAATGGGTTGAGATGGCAGCGAGACGAAATAGCAAGAGAGGCGGCTACTGAGCGAAGGAGTACGTGACTAATCTCAAGAGGATGGACAGTCCTCGGCCCCAATTGAGTGAAGCGGACGACGGTAAGGTGCCAGGTGCAATATCATCGACGCCATCCCTGTCACGTTTGTACAAACATCCTGTAATACGCCTCTTGTTGTACGATATCATGAGGGTTAGCAGCGGAAGCTTCAAGTATCTGTGGGTCGATAAAATACTTGGCAGATCACTTGGAACATAGCTCATTTTCCTTGTCCAAATGTGTCCGTATGCAATGTTACTCTTTATACTACATTGTATACGGCTCTGATTTCTGACCCGTAGAGAGCCGATGAAGCCACTCCACCTGGATTTTGATAAAACATAAGATCGCACGGACCATGGAGTATCGGATCACACTATCTGCATGAACAAGAAATTGATACTGTCAAGAACAAGAAAAGAATACTGATGTCTCTGTCAAGCACAAACAAAAAGGAAATATCAACTTGACCGTCAATGTAAATCTGAATCTGGACATGAAAGCGATACTGAATCTGAACATGAGATGAAGAAGATTATTTGCTCGGAACTTGTGGTGTTTACAGTCGTCTTCGAATCGAGTCTGAACCTTGACTGTGATACGTCCGCCAACTCCCTTCCAACAGTCAATCTATCCTTCTTGATGGGATAGTCTCTTGGCCCACCCGGGTCCGTAACTCTTCCCGGACATCAGTTTGTGATCCTAATCCTGATCTCGACACCCGCGCTGTTGATTAGTGACTTCTGGATTTGAAAGGCGAAAGCCTGCTCATGAGAGATCTCCTGGTCGGTCCCTCCGTCACTATTGCCGTCTCTGTCGCTGGCACACTCATGAGAGATCTCGTGGTCAATATGTCCGTCGCTGCTGTCGATATCTCTGTCCCTGTCCCTGTCCCTGTCGCCGTCTCTTTCTCTGTCTCTGTCGCCGTCATTGTCGCTATCGCCGTCGCCAATGCCTCTGTCGCCGTCGCTATCGCCGTGGATGCCAATACCTGCGAGTTATTTCGGCGCCAGTTCCTCACCACTTCCATCCATTTAAAAAAATGAGTGGCAATAACTCTGGGATCGGTTGCTGCTGGGTCGATGGCGAAATCAGGGTGGTCGAAAATATCCTTGAAAGTAATTTGGGATGCCGTTCGATACTGCAACAATGTCGTCAGATCGTCGAGGGAGTGCTCGAGGAAAGGTACACATCCTGTGTAATATAAATCCGCCTCTGTCAGTACATCGTCCAGCGTATACTTCCTCCACTCAGCGTCGGCGATGTGAACGATCGTCTTTATAGTCTCATGGATTTGTTTGGTGTGCAAGAAATCAGGGTAGAAGCCTTTCTGCCCTCTGAACTTTTGCACGAGGTCAGGAAAATAACCATTCTGGCAAATGCGATCCACCTCGATCAGGAGTTCACCCAGTGTTCCGAAAGTGCGGGAAGTAGGAAACATGGCGGAGAGGTGAGACATCACAGCCACATCGCGCTTTGTTTTAAGCCGGATTGCCTCGACCTCTCTGGATACGTCTACTTCTCTGGATGATACTTCTGTTTCTCTGGATGATACTTCTGTTCGGCGAGCCTCCATAACCTCATCTGCTGCCCTGCCTTCCCGGCGCAACATGTAGGAAAACGCGTAGGTGAATACCGAGGACCCTAAGATCCGGATCTATAAACAGCAGATCGTTTCAGCTTGGGATGGAGGAAAAAGGAGTTGTGCTCACCTTGAAACACAAAATCGTCATGGTAGATGTGGCCATGGACCTCTCGATACGTCTCCTCCTCTTTCCAGTACTGCTTTTGCAGTTCTGTGAGTCTCTGAGAGCTTTGTAACATCCATGACTTAACGGCATCCTCCCGTCCATGTTCCGTCCAAGGCCTCGTGGCCCTGGGCAGGGAGCTTTGTGTAGCGCCAGAAGCACTGTGAAACAAGCGAGACAAGACGGAACGGGAGGCAGATGACATGTCGTGATTTGGATCAAGTGAAAAGTGGTATTAGGAGGTGAAAAGCAAAGTCAAGTCAGTGGGATTGTGATGTTTGGGGGTGAATCCCACATTTCAACGCCCATAGTTATACACAGCAGGTTGTACTTTGAGAAGACCAACTGAGAGGCGCAGTTTATCAAAGGTAAGGCTCCACCACCGGCCATAAGGGTGTATATACAACGCTCCTTACGCTCCCAAAAAGAAAGGATCACAGTGCTTTGACGTTTCATGGCAAGATTCGAAGACGTCGTGGGAGGACTGGGCAACCGCGTCCGGCCTGAGGCTGTATACAGTACATCCCATTTGAGATGATCAAACCAGACGGCGGAGGTGATGAAAGGTAAGGCTCCACCAACCATAGGCCGTAAGGGGCTAAGAGACGAGGCTCCTGATATCCATGTATGAAAGGATTGCAGTGAATAGTTATCCCACGCCAAAGTCTGAAGTAGATGTTGTGGGAGGACTGCATAGCCCCTGTTGCCCTCTTTGGACTCCGTTGTTTAGACCTTGTCTGTCTCTCTAGATACATAATTCCTGTCAGGATGCGTTTTCGACACAAAAATTCATACTGCTGTCAAATAAAAGGTACAACAAATGCTGCCAAGGAAAAGATGACGGTAAAGGTCAAGAACAAGACTTTGGTACTGCTGTATGAACAACGACAAAACAAAGGGAAAGGTCACTCTAGCTGATCATGGATCTTGGCCTCGGAATTTGCCGACCATGTGGGTTGCCTTCTGCAGGAGACTGCGACGAGTGCTGGGCGCGGGCTCGGAAGCCTCCAACTCCCCTGGATTTCTGTGATCCAAACTCTGTTCGCCACCCGTCCCGAAGATCAATTCGTTGTTGGTACTCCTGTTCCTTTCCACCCACGTCCTGAACCTTTCGGCAACTTGGGTTGCATTTCGGGTGGATGGATCGCTGGCAAAGGATTCACCATCAAATGTTTGGATGACTTCTTGCTTGTACGCCTTTCGATTGACCCCAATTTCTTCCACGCTGTCAAGAAGCAGGCTGGGATCGTGGTGCCGGAATAAGTCGCTGTTAAGGAGAGTTCGCTGGCAGGACACGTAATACAAGTCTGCTCTCGTTTCGAGAATGCTTGCATCAATCGGGAATATCTTATTGGCGACGGTTGGCAACAAAAAGTCACGAAATTTTTCGATCCGTTTCACGGTCGCATCTGAAGAAGGGTCGCCGGTTGGGGCGGTGAAGTTCACCAGGAAAGGCAAATCGTCACTTTGGGCAAACCCATTCAATCTGTTCATGAGGGTACTCATATGAGTGAAAGCTGGAGATTCCTTGAAAGTGCTGGAGAGCGATTTGGCCACAGTAGCATCAAATTTTGCCTTGGCTTTGAGTGCCTTGATGTACTTCTTGTTCCCACTTTTTTCAGCTATGCTCACATCTTTGGCCCGCAGGACATGATAAATAAAGAAACTGGGAAACGCAGACTCGACTGTTCCTTGAACACGCTCTGCAGGTTCAGTTCAGCTCAGGAATCTCCAAAACTAACAGGAGATGCACTCACCATCGAATGATTCCAAGTCAAGGTAGCGCGGACCAAAAATAATGTCATGATACGCTTTGCGTAGTATGACCCACGATACTAGTAGTAGAAGGTACGGCGCACGGACGAGAAAAGGACACTAGAACGGATCTGGAAGCTTGCCTGATAAGGAAGTTACCAGATATGGCAAGTACCCCGTTCTAGAAGATTCCAAGCATCGGAGTTAAGCATACGTTGGCCGGAAGACTGCTACGGTATATAGTACCTCGAAGTACGGATAGGGAGTCTTCCCCAACGAATGTATCGCGCATCGTCATTCCCAGCACGTTAGACTGACGATACTAATTGCTCCCGTGACAAATATCCTCAACCCCTTTAGACGTACAGATGGCTTCCTTGAGGCGGATAACTTCTTCGCATGTCCGGGTGATGTCATCCATGCGTCTCTTTTCGCTTCGGGACGACGATAACTGCACAGTCTGTGGATTGACTTGCCCACCAGACGTCAGGGCGGTCCTCGTCGTGGCATATGTGAAGTGATCCGAGTCGGTTTCGGAGCCAGATGGCTTGGACGACATGATGATTCGGGTCAAGTGGTAAATGGGAGATTGATGAAGTGGAAGGTGGCAAAGTAGTAAAGTGGAAAGTGGTATGTGAAGGTGAAAAGCAAGATCAAGTTGAGGAAGTGTAATGTTCGCTGGGGAAAATCCCATCCACAGTTCCCCATTATATACAGTAAGTCGCTTTTTGAGGAAACCAACCAGAAGGCATAGTGCTCAAAGGTTGTGGCTCCACCATCGGCCATAAGGGGCTAGAGACGACGCTCCTTGTACTCGTCCAAAAAGGATTGCAGTTGTGAGCTGTTTCATGGCAACATTCTCAGAAGCCGTCATGGGAGGATTGCGCAGTCGCGGCTGGACCGAGGTTGCCTTCAGCATTTGAGAAGACCAGACCAGAAGGCGGAGGCGATCAAAGGTCAGGCTCCACCATAGGCCGTATGGGGCTAAGAGTCGACGGTCTTGTACTTATCCAAAAAGGATTGCAGTTGTGAGCTGTTTCATGGCAACATTCTCAGAAGCCGTCGTGGGAGGATTGCACAGCCTCGGTCAGTCTGTTTGAGATTCTCGGAAGCGGTCGACAAAAGAGGACATCGAGACCTCCCTTGATCATCGGGTGAAATCGCATTTCTTGCTCTTGAGGTCGCGTCATGATCATGAGAATCCAACAGTAGTGTGTCTTTCAGAGTAAGAGCAGCCCAAGGGAGGGAGAGGTCAAGTTGTATACGCCAGGGTTAGATTTGATTTGGGAATATGCGGGTGGCGTTGGGCTGACCGATTCGTTCGTTGGTTCATTCTGAGACTCATACTTGAAATTAAATGACGAGAGATTTCTTCTGCCCTTAATACGCCCGGACCATAAGTACGATGACAAACCGTCTATAAGATGAAAGTAGTGTCCCCATGATCAATGTGCTCGGACCCTTCTCATGTCAGCCAAGCTTAACGGCCAAGACTGAATGACCGATGAGATCTTGAGAGAGGCAGGAAACACTCATAGCACATGCATTATTTTCTCGTCACTCATCTTCATATCCCATAAAATTAGATCAAGCGCATCTTCTCTCTCTCTCTCTTACGCTGGCTCCAGACGAACTACGCGAGCCATCGCCACGACAGTCTAGCAGGATAGATATCCCTGCCTTCTAGCAAAGGGTGGAGGTTGGGAACCTAATCGAGCTTATTCGCCTCGACCTTTACGTTCGCGAGCCATACGAGCCGCTTGACGTTCCGCCAAATCCACACCCACCAACTATATTCTCTCGTCAGTGGAGGTTCACAACCTTCAACTGTGGTCAACTCACAATCTTGCTCGCTTTCCAGAATTGTACCACGTTGATAATTTGCTTTCCAGCGGTAAGGGGGAACGTAATTATAGCTACAAGCTGAGGCCATGAGAGGCACAGTAGTGCCCAAAGAGGGCGGGGAAGGGTGTCGTGGAGCTGTTGAGCAGTTACAAAGAAGCTGAGTGGCCAAGACGAGTGGATTGGATCTTTAAGGAATGCGATCAGATACAGGCAAACGAAAAAGGTTTCGTTGCAGAAACAGAAGATGAAGAGAGTGCGCTGTAGTCCCGAAATTAGTTTCGGTCGGCATATGATCAAACAACGGACGCACCGAATCGTTGTAGTAGTACCACAGAATACGAGACACGTCGGATGTGACGGTCTTGTGGCTTGACGATCCTGTCAATAACGAGCTACAAAAAAAGTCAGGTATCGAACTTCGAAGAGATCAGAGCGCGACTCACGAGTACATGTGGATGTAATGAGAGGAAAAGTCAAGAGTGATTAGGAACATGAATAATAGCGAGTAATCAGGAAACTTCATCGACAAGAAGCACAACAAACAAGCCGTTGTGCATCTAAGGACTCGTGGATTAGCTTGTCCGGTTTGTTTGTGGATGAGAGGGCTTACCGGTCAGTGACCATATCCAACACAGCCCCAAACTTGCTGGTCTGGCCGAGAGCACGAGCAGTGTGTCCATCGGCCACATCGAGGATACAGCTGACAAAGTACAGCAGAGTACAGCGACGTGGATGGTACGGCATGATGGTCAGTGCTGCTGCTGCTGAAATCACACGGGCATAGCCGATGAGATTGGGAACGAAGAGGAAGACATTCTCTGAACGGCTGAGAGAGATCAGCTAGGCTCCGCCAAACGTCAAAGAACAGTCTAGCTCACGTAGTGGTACTAGATAGGAGGATACAAAGTTAGCTCTGTGAAGATTTTCAATAGATTGCGCAAAACTAACGCAAGGTCTACGGCACTATCGTCCAGTCAGCTAACAGTCTTCCGGCTTATCAAGCTAAAACGCGCACTATTTGGGATCAAACACCTCTTCTTGCCTGGTTCTGCTCCCTTCCCTAGGTCTGGACTTGAAATCTCCCAAGGGTGCTGGCAAGCCGTCTACACCAGAGACAGCGACTTCAGGCGTAGCTTGTTTTGACCGAGTCTTGGGAGCCATCGCGGACGACGTGGTTCCGAGTTGTGGAACGCAGGTATGAAATGGAGCTGCTAGATAAGCAGCGCTTCGGAGCTGACGCGAAGGAGAAGGATGTCGATGTATCGCCTATTGAGGAGGTGTTATGGATGTGATCGATTAGCAAGGATTAGCAAGCTAGTTGATGTCTAAGGCCGATGCCGAGTGATGAGAAGTCGTCGTGTGGTGCACTCGGGGAACGGGAAAAAAGGGGGGTCCGTTTAAATAATCTGCTACGGTGCCTGGTGCGCGAAGTGAACGAAGCAGTCCAAAGCTACTCGTGCCGTCTTTGGGACGACCTCTAGGTTCAGTCATGTCGGTGGACTCCTCAACGCCCTCACGGACACTATCTCGCTCTGGCACAGCCACTACGGCTCGGAACAATCCCATCTCCCTGCGAATCTACAAGGCTATCGGCACATCCTTCGACGACCCCGGCTCACGCGAAGCTCTGGAGATAGCCAGCTCATTCTATGCCCCTTCATCATCTGGCACGTCGAAAGGAAAGGCTCTTTCAGATGATGAGCTAGGTAAGGAGGAGAATGGTGAACCAGGAAGCGAAGTCGTCATGCGCCGGACGCTGCGAGGCCAGAGCGCAGCTATGGCTAGGAAGTGTCTGAAGCGAGATATCGAGGGAAGAATGGCTGGAGGTAGTAGGAGATTCCTCGAGGCTTTTGGAGAGGTCGATCAGGCGAGTCTTGAGAAGCTCGAAAAAACTGCGTATAGCTGATCAGTTGTGATGCCAGAAACTGGACGTTCTGAGAGAACACATGCAGGAGATGCAAGTCCGGTGTGACCAGGTTCAAGCAGAGCTTGATCAGGCAAACAGTGGTACGAAGTACCTGTTGGAACGTGCAGATGGTCTACGATCCCAACGGTTAGTTGCTGAATCTTACAACGATAGTGGCTGATGGAGTACTCGCAGTGCCTCGGCCCAACTTCGGGCTACGATCATTGGCCTCTTTCTTTCCCGCTTCACTCTCTCTGAATCTGAGCATGCTGCACTGGCCTCGCGCGAAGTAGCAGTCGGGCCTGAGCTTTTTCGTGCACTTGATCGAGTTGCAGTCATCCGGAAAGACTGTCGTTCGCTATTGGGCGGGGAAGAAGGAAAAATGCAAGCAGGGTGAGCCATCCTTTCCTTCTTCTAAGTATAGCTGGTCACGGCAAGAGCTGACGCGACAAGGCTGGATATCATGGCACTCACGTCTGAGCAGATGGAATCGGCGTACCTAAAGATACATCGATGGTGCCTGTTTGAGTTTCGGCAGTTTAGCAAGGATGCGCAGTTGGAAGTATCACCAAATTTGAGGGAGGCCGTGAGGAGACTGAGGGACCGGCCAGCTCTTCTCAAGTACGTTCATCTCATGTATTCATGGCTTTCAATTAACTCCACCGTCATCTTGTCTGCTCACTAATAGTATGCAGAGAAGCACTGTCTACCCTTACATCAACCCGACAATCATCCCTCCTTCAGTCCTTCCTGGACGCCCTGACCCGTGGAGGTCCGCAAGGCCTACCTCGGCCCATCGAGCTACATGCACATGACCCACAGAGATATGTGGGAGATATGCTGGCTTGGGTCCATCAGTCCACCGCAAGCGAACATGAATTCCTCGAAGGGTTATTTGGCGTCGGAGGGTATGGGCGAATGGTTGGACAAGAACGATTCTTTAAAAAGGAGCAGCAAAATGGGAATGGTCACACAACTGATGAGACTTTGCTGGAGGGTGACGAGCAGGAGCAGCTGCGATCGGAGGAAGAATTAGTCGGGGATTGCCTGGATAAAGACTTGGAAGGTCTTGCAAGGCCACTCAAGGTACGTGATCAGGAACCTGATTTTTGGCTCATGGCCTCGGTAGATGAGAATTCAACAGACAATAAAGTCGCAAGAAGGAATCATCATGGCTTATAAGATCGCCAACCTGGTACAATTCTACCTCGTTACCATGCGCAAAACCATCGGCGTTGATGCGATGCTCAGCAAGAGCTTACAAGAGTACGTAGGACATCTGTCCAACGAGATTCGATGGGTCTGGAATTGACGATGCTCCAGGATATACCAAGGCGCTCAGGCTTCGTTCTTTGAGACGCTTGATGCCCAAGGAAGATCCCTGCTGCGGTTCCTACACGTGAGTGGGAGTTGCTGCATGTGCTATCCTCTTGCTGACGACATCCAGCCTCCTGACGCGACTCTTACACCTCCACTTGCGCTTCGGGATTCCACTCAGATTCTCCGCGAGCTCATAGGTGTATATGACACATCTCTCGTCGATCCCGAGGAACGCGCAAATGATGCAAGTTTCAAGCTGTTATGCGAAAAAGCCGTCGAACCGGCTGTGGAGATGTGCGAAAAGATGGCGGACATGCGTAAGAATAACGGCGGCGAATGGGAGCGGGACATCTTCTTGATCAACTGCTTGTCATATCTTCAAGTAAGTGGAGAAGCCCAGTTGAGCTTTCAAATGAACGAGGCTGACAGTGTACAGCGGGCATTGGAAGATTTTGACTTTACGGAGGAGCAGTGGACTTTACTGGATAAGAAGATTGGAGGTTTCGTTGAGAGTATGACTTTTGAGCATGTAAGTAAAGCTGCTCAGGGTTGTGTGCTTGGCTGATTGGACTTCCAGCATGGTCGTTTGCTTGATCAGTGTGGTTTGGGACCCATCATGAAGGCTATTCGGACCAGGCCAGCGGATGTGAGTCATTCGTTCTTCACCATGAGAGTGACAATCATGGTGGCATTCGGCTTGAGCTTTGTTCTGTGGTGTTGGTGTTGGTGCTGTGTATCATATCCTCCGATCATCCCTTGCGTCGCTGCATCTTTCTTGCTTCTATAATCCCGTCGTGGCTGACAAACCCAGACACCACTTTCGCGCCTCCCAGCAACAGCCTCCAAACCACTAACAACAGCCCTGACGACCTTCTCTTCCTTCTTGAGCAACATTGACCCCTCTACCCATCCTACACTTGACCGCCTGACTTCACGGACATTGGCAACGCGGATACACAAGACGGCATTGAGGCGGATCAGCGAAGCGTATGGAGAGATCTGTGAGCGGGTATTGGATGAGAAAGAGGGGTACGAATTCAGGGAGACGCTGTTGAGGCGTGGAAGAGCAGAGGTAGAGGTTGCTCTAGGCGTTGTCGGGGAGGACGAGGAAGAAGAGTAGAGGGAAGATGGGATAGATCTATACTGTCAGGGCTAGAACCTCTGAGCATGCGCATCTATGAGGACCCGTCTCACAGTCGGTGGTGTTTGGGGGTAGAAAAGTTGCCTAGTCACAGGGACAGGGTATGACAACTTATCTGCAAAATCGCAATACTAGATGCATGCAGTGCAATCTATGCTAACCTCATGTGTCAACTAGAGGTGCGATGCTAGAGACACTGAACCCCTAAGCTACCAAAACCCGATTGATTGATTGATGGATGGATGGATGATCTATTCAAAAACTCGTCTCCTACATAATCTGACCTATCAAGTGCGCTTCATAGATAGATATACGACGAGTAGGAAATGAATTGAATTCTTTGAAAGAGTAGGAGTAGAAAAGAAGAAGGAGAATTGTCCGTTGTCACTTTGGGGGTAAAAGGAATGTTAAGGAATGATATAGGAATGTTAAGAATGATAGGAGATAAGAATTTTGAAGGGGGAGTGAGCTGATATTTTTTACGCTTTATCAAAGAATAATTCATGTAAGAGACGAAGTGTATCCTCGGGATTGGTGACGCTATGTCCGATAGTACGTGGATCCGTATAGATTTCGTAATCGTTACCACCTTTGTAGGTCTTTTTTTTGGGTGTGAGAAAGAAAGAAAGAAAGAAAGAAAGAAAGCAAGAAAGAAAGAAAGAGTCAGCATTTGAATCATTCATTTTTGAAATATCACATAGACAGTAATGAATGAATGAAGAGACTCACTTTGTCACCGAAGAAATGAATCTCTTCGAATCCTTCACCTTCAATGTGTCGTAAAGAAAAGGTCTTGTCCCAACCTAATCTATCATTAGCATTGAACTCTTATTCGATCTTTCATTAGGGATATAGTAAGGTATTCCCAGATAGGTAGTCCGGCAAGATATGGGTAGTTCAGTAAGGTATCGATATGATCCAAAGAGAGGGTATAGGTATGAGTCGGTAGATGATTCAAATACCTAGCCAGGAGGAGAGAGCGAAGAACTCACCAGTTGGGAAAACGTCGAAAGAGATTTGTCCACCGATAGAGAAAGTCATTTTCAAATGATCGAATTCCTTCTTAAGAGCTTCAATCATCGTAGATCGGATGTTATGAATCTATAATCATATCAGAAACGAGACCATTTACTAGTATTGCAACAGCCGGTGATAGTAGGATGAAATCAGAAGGAAAATTATCTATCTATTGGTATGGCAGGTGACGGGTGGAGGATACTATTCTATTCTATTCGGTCTCGAACAGGGAGGGGACATACCTTGTCGTATCTCTCAAACTCGTTTCGTTCCGCAGGACTACAAAGATCGTTAGCATGTTGTTCTTATCGCTGATGGTACTGTACCCGGAATGACTGACGAGGCATTACGACCAATAGGAGAAACGTTGATCATTCCGTTTCTGAATTCGATGAATGTTCCTCTGTACCACACTATCAGCTTTCCGCCTAGAGAAATCGTATGCGAGTGAGGTGATACGGGAATCGCATATGAGTGGAACGACGCAGAAATCGCACGCGATTTAGGTGGCACAGAAATTGCGGACGAGTGAAGTGGGATAGAAATCGCATTCATTTGACAAGAATATTCCAACTCACCGCTTGATGGGAATATCGACATCAGACAAGTATCGCAGTATCCAATTAACGAGCTTCTTGTACTCTTCCTCTCCCACATGCTTGATGAAGCTTGCCGAGTCGAGTTGCTTGGATAGCTTGTAAGCTGTCAAGCCATTTTCCGCAAAACAGTAGTCGAATGCATCGATAACTATGAAAGGGATCAATATCAGCTGAAACAAAAGACGATGAGGGAATCAGTGCAGTTGACTTACCATTCTCCCCATCAACGTGAAGCTGCTCTTCAATCTTGGCATAGTTGGAACCTCCAACGAAAGCCGTAGCGGTATACTCTCGCAGTTTCTTGAGAGCAGCAATCATCTCATCTGAAGCGTGCAGCCTAGCAGGGCTCAACGTCCCATCCACATCGAACATGCAGATAGCCTTTGGGTACTTGCGCTCTACGAACGGCTTGACGCCAGCTGGGAACACATCGACAGGAGTTGTAGTGGCCATATTGTGTGTGGTCTGTATGTATGTATTTGAGCTGGGTTGTCACTGAAGAGTTTGTGATAGTTGTAAAGAGATTGAAATGCTGAGCGTATATATATATAGAGCACAAACTGAATTTTAGTAGTCCTACTTCTACGACGCAGCTGCTGAAACCGGCAAAGGAACGCGTGAGAAACGTGGGAGATTATAATTCAGGGTTTGGGAAACCGGGAATGGCAAAGTGACGTGGCAATTACTATCAACTCCCCCGTGACACGTCGACAGCGAGGCACCCGCCGGAGCTTTTCTGATTTTTCTGTTGGACAGAAAAGAATGGCTGAGTATAGAAAGAACAAGATGTGTCCATAAAAAGCTATCAGTCTCTCTCTCTCTCTCTCTCTGCACGTATATCCCCAAGCGAAAGACAACCTAAAAAGGTGCAGAGATCAAATACATCCATGCCACCAAGTACGCGAGGTTCCAAGTCTACTGCGGTCCACCAGGCAGAAACAACATCGACCTCTCTCGCGCCCCCGACCTCGACTGCCTTTCGCCGGTCATCACGAGGCCGCCGAGGCAAGTCACAAACTGCCGAATCAGATTCTGAGACTCTACTTGGATCGTCTGCATCCCCATCACCTGCCCCAGATACCGTCGTAGCTTCAACACCCGGTTCGTTAACACCTACAAAGGACGCACTCGAGGTTGAAGAAGATCCAGATCAAGCAGAGCCTCCCATGCTGGGAGGTCATCTGATGAATGAGAAAGGTGGTTTGCGAGGACGAAATGTTGAAGACCTACTGGAGATGGAGGAGAAGGGGTTGTTGATGCGGAGAACTACCAGTCGGGATGGCTCTGAAAGCGGTCGCCCGCTTTCACCTGGACAGAGGATGGGGCAAGAAAAGGAAAGGGAAACGAGGTTGGAGAAGATTGAGTTCCCGCAGGAACAAAGTGCTGGGCTAGATAATCCTCGAGATCGTCAGGCGTTTGCTCTTCTTGTCCTACTCTGTACGTCTATTTTATCTCTCGAGGTTATAAGCACAGCTGATGTAAGCAGATCTCCTCCAGGGTATCCCTCTCGGCTTGACATTCGGTACCCTACCCTTCCTTCTGAAACCCCATCTTTCCTACTCTCAACTCGCAGTCTTCGCCCTATCAACCTGGCCATATTCGTTGAAACTCCTGTGGTCGCCCATAGTCGACGCGTGGTTTGTGGCAAAATGGGGAAGACGGAAAAGTTGGATCGTTCCCGTACAGGGAATTGTCGGAGCTGGTTTGTGGATCATTGGTGGAAGGGTAGAAAAGTGGTTAGAATCTGTGAGATTTTGTTGGACACAGGATTGCAACGGGGGCTGATATGATAGGATCATCTGGATGTGCAGTTTATCACTATGGTGTTTGGAAGCTTGATCCTAGCTGCTGCAACTCAAGGTACGTGTTGCTAGCTGAGATGTCTTCTGTGCTGATGGCATTCTAGATATTGCGGTCGACGGTCAGCTGTTCATTCTTTAGTCGAGACGCTAGCTGACTCTTCCACAGGATGGGCTCTCACCCTCCTATCACCTGCGAATCTTTCCTACGCTTCAACAGCCCAAACGATTGGTTTGGGCATTGGCAGTGCTCTTGCATTTACTGTCTTTCTAGCCTTCAACTCTGTCGACTTCTCGTCAGTTGTATTTCACAGCAGCCGGTGCACTGAGAACTGACTGACTTGAACAGTAATAAATATTTCCGCTCTCAACCTCTCGATTACGGCTTGGTGTCATTAGGCGGGTACCTGCGGTTCTGGGCAGTTGTTTTCATTCTGGCTACTGTTTTGCTGGCCTTGTTCAAGACTGAAGATCCAGTGAGCGAGGATGATCCGGACATGGATGTACGTCAGGTGTACAAGGTCATGTGGAGCATTGTCCGTTTGAAGAGTGAGTCTGTTTCCTTATACACCCAGGTGAACGAATGCGCCCCATGCTCATCTAATTTAGATATTCAGTCGTTCCTCTGCATTCACTTGATCTGCAAATTCGGTTTCGCAGTGAATGATTCAGTGACGTCTCTGAAACTGCTCGAAAAGGGATTATCGAAAGAAGATCTCGCGGTGGCTGTTTTACTCGATTTCCCAGCTCAGATGATAGCAGGCTGGCTCGCTGCCAAGTGGTCTCGCCCTTCTCCTCCATCGTCTTCCTCTCGGCATCCATTATCTGGCCCGGGAGGAGGTACGGGCGAGGTTCTCAAACCTTGGATCATGGCATTCTGGGCAAGGTTGATCATGGCTGGAGTGGCGGCGTGTGTGGTCTATGCTTTCCCTCAGGGACCTGTAGGGAGTGGTTACTTTGCGCTGGTAGTCGCTACGATGTTGTTATCTTCCTTGAGCAGGTTTGTCCAAACTCTTGCCCCAGATTCAAATCATAGCTCATATATACCTTGTCTTGTAGCACGGTACAGTTTGTCGGAATCACAGCCTTTCACACCCAGGTAGCGGATCCACTCATCGGTGGAACATACATGACGGTGCGTTACCCCACCCTAGTCCATCATCATTTCTCTCTCTCTCTCTCTCTCTCTCTCTCTCTCTCTCTCTCTATCTCTCTCTTTCTCTCTCTCTCTTTCTCTCTCTCTCTTTCTCTCTCTTTCTCTCTCTCTCTCTCGCTTTCTCTCTGTGTTTTGTCTGTGATGAATGGTTTTTATCTCGAGATACAAGCGCCAAGACTGATACATATTTATTTTAGCTTTTAAACACAATGTCAAACCTAGGTGGAACATGGCCTAAACCACTCGTACTTCGTTCAGTCGATCTACTAACATCAGCAACATGTAATCTCCCCCAATCACCATTCTCATCGTCAGCACCTCGAACACTTGGCGAGTGCGTTTCAGATCACGGTAAATCCCAATGTTCATCAGCTGGTGGGATATGCGTCATTGAACGAGATGGATATTATATCATGAGTGCAGTTTGTGTCGTACTTGGTGCTGCTGTCTTGGTTTGGATCATACTTCCTTCTGTGAAAAGATTACAATGTGAGTGATTTCTTTCCTTTTCGTTTTCGTTTTCCTTTCTCTCTGTGCGTTTTCTTTTTTGGGTTCATTGCATCCTCACCTTCACCCATGTAGTCGTTTCCCCCATCTCTTCTGTGGCCGTTTCTTTATCTGTCTTCCCTCTGCACCATCATCAGTTGCTAAAACCAAGTGATGAGAGCTAATCTAATCCAAATACAGCATTACCAATGAGCGCTTGGAGAGTCAAACTTCCAAGATGAATAGATTTACTGCCATATATCGATCGAATCTGTATGCATGCTATATATATCACACTACACTAGCTTATATCTGTATGTGCTCAGCCTACAAGTGTTTCACTTCTCCGCAGCGGTTGCGTATCGTAAAACATGCCAAGCGGTCACTTCACACACTGCGTATCGTAAACCACTCAAGCGGCGGTCACTATACAGACGGTATAAGGGCATAAGGTACATACCGTAATGACTGTATATTTCCTGGTAGTACTGTATGCATGTAGAACTATTCAACCTTTAAATCCTGACCAACCAACTCTGCAACCTCTCCGATCCAACGTTCCAACCCTGCTCCATCCAAATAAGATTTCAAAACCTCAATCTCATCCTCATAATCCACCATCAAAGCGTCGATATCGCTCGGTGGCCAATCAGGGAATCGAGCAGTCAATTCAGCTTGTAAAGGTGGTTGTGAAGCTACGAAAGGCGATAAAACAAAATTACGTGGAAAGTCCTCTATTTAAAGCACCAATCATCAACATTGATTCCACACGTATATACAGGTGTCTCGTAAAAGGGAAGTAGACCGAGACTGACCTTTTAATGATCGAAGAGTTTGATATGCCAATGTTCGTCTTACAAGATCGCGTTGAGATTCTTCACTTCGTCCAGAAGTATTGGCAATACTTGACCAGCTAGTAAGACTGATGAGCTTGGACTATCGTATCAAGTAGTCGGAAAAGCTCACTCGTCACGAACGAATACCCTCCGCCAAATCGTCAACAATGCGACCTGCTTTCGTCCTTCGGGCAATACCTGCACTCCCCGTCAGTCGACTCTTTCACTGACGACGCCGAAACCTGGCCCCACAGTATCTCTGATCAATCTCTCCAACGCGACTGCACAGTCTCCACTCTCGGCACCCATGTTATCCTTCAAGGTCAAAACATCTACTAAACCCTCAATATCCAGCGCCTTGCCTTCGATAAGGTCCTCAGCAAGATTACTGAATAGCTGCCGGAAAGCCGGCCGTGTATCGAGTTTAGTCAGATTCGTTGCGACATAGAGCTCTAGAGGCGTCTGACGATTATTGCGAGGTGCGCTTTGAGAAGGTGCAAGGAGAGATGCACGAAGATCAGATTGAACTTTGACGAGATCCAGCTCATCGTCCAATTCTACGATTGTGTCAGCAAAGTTCTCCCTAACCATATTGATTACTCACCCAGAAGTAGCTGCTTGCGCTCAGTTGACCCGCCTCGTGACTTGATCTCTGCAACTGCAGTCAGTTTGCCAATACTGCTGACAAGCTACACGGACGTCAGCTCGTGCCCAAAGAATGTACACGTAGACTCACATGTTTCTGGGAAAGACTCTCAGTATCCGCATCCACAGTCGAGAGCGCAATCGCTGCATCGCCGTACCGCTTACATGCAATATGGTGCATCCAAGCGAGTTCGGGATATCCGTAAATGTCGAAGAACTTGGTCAATAGTGCTCCGTAGACTTCATCTTGGCTAAGAAGCGAGTGCAGTTGACCTGGGAAGCGGTCAGCATAGCACTCGCAACTGTCAGAAAGAAGGGGGAGGCGAAAGGCCAAACGGTCGGATCCTCACCTTGATCAATGTACCATTGATACAACACAAACGCAAACTCTTCTCCAAACCGCTCGATGAAGACCTGCAGCCGATCTGGACCAGCTCCAGCTACGGGGTCGTGGCACAAGTGCACAAGAGTCGGGAAGTCCGAGTGATGCTCCGCGAGTGCATAGGCCTCGTCGACTCGGTCAATATTGACTGCGACGTTTCAGCTTCTCTGTCGACATCTTTTTGGGTGAGACATACCGAGCGGCCTGATGATCCGAGGTTTCATGTTTGCCCATCTTTCATTAAGTATCAGTCCCTCTCGGGCATCGGCTCCCTCGTCCAGCTGTCTTCTGAAGGGCGATCAGCTCAGAAGACTAAAAATCGTTTAACTCACTGCGAAGTCGTTCGACATTTATCCTCCATGTTCGTACATAGTGCCGCAGCAAGCTCGGTCATCTGGTTTTTGAGTACGACCTGAGCTCTCTGCTGTTTGGCCAGCTGGTCTTCTCCGACACTAGGCATCTTCGCATCAATTGAGGAGCCATACGTCCTAGATCGCTCTTTGATCAACTGCTCGGTGACATTGTACAGTCGCTCAAGGGCGTCAATGAGCGAGTTTTGAGCGGTCCAAAGCTCAACGGTCGGACGAAGCCGGTCTACTTCGTATACTCCTTCTTCGTCCTCTCGGTATTGCGATGCAGCTCGAAAAACGATCTTACGGTGTGAGCTAAAATCATAGCTCAGGTTGAGATTCTCACCACAAAGATCAAGTTGATCTCGCGGATCCACTCAGACATTTCGGCTGTCGGGTGATTCACATCGACCGTAGCCGAGAAGATCGACATGACTCCGTCTAGCACTTTATCCAGATCCTCGATCTACATGCGCATAAGCTTGATCAGCAATGGGTTGAGAGGACCTACGTGACTACGAAAGAATGTTCGGACTACATCCTCGCCGTCGCCCAATTCTGAGTACTGGTCCATGTAATTGACGATTGCGTCTGATAGGAGCGATTGAGGAGAGCGAGTCTTCATTTGACTGAGCGATACGTCAAACTCGGCTACAAGCACTAAAGCACTTCACTCACTCCATGTGCCTGTTCTGGTAGTCCCATAGTTCCATCGTGCTACGGATCTTCTCTGCATCTCGCGAAAGCCGTCGGCGTGAGGATTGAGGCAGCTGTAGGCCAATCAGCTATGTGCTCACCCGGCGAGCGCTGCGTCTAGCGTACCAAGCTGATCAGCCCATTCCGTCGAACAAATGACATGAGCTCTTTGAGTCGGTGCAATTTATCGACAAGCTGTGGCCGTAGCTCGAAGATTGTAGGCATAAGCGCGGAAGCTATAATAGATTTAGCATCATCTTTTGAACGGTGGCCGAAGCTCACAGGAAGACAAGATCTCTTCCGAGACGGCCTCCACAGCGGCAGCAACATCCCCCTCATGGCTATCGTGCAGGTCAAATGACAATGGGTTCTGAAAGATCATCAGTACTGCTCTCTGCAAAAACTATTTCTCTTACATCGTTACGATCACCAAAGAACACAGCCTGCTCAATTCTGCTTTTGAGTCGAGCTGTAGGGGAAGAGTGAGTCGACCTTTGAGTTCAGTCAGCAAGGTATCACAGGTAAGGAGATGAAAGCGTACGAGGTTTCTTGGAGGCCTTCTCCGGAGACATCAACAGATAGTAAACCACCGATGGCAGGCATGAGCACCAGAGATGGAAGGTGGGATCGTTTCGTGAGGCTTGTCGACGATGTCTTTAAGCCCGTCCCAATGAAAGCGTTTCGTCCAGGATCTTTCAATGCTATCACGTCTTCGTACGGTGCATCTGCGGGGGATCAGCAGTGACTGCGGCTTCGGAAGCAACCTACTTGGGAGTAGAGAAACGACAATGAGTTTGCTGGCTAGACGTATGAAGGCTACTGCACAACCAGACGGGATAAGAAGACGGGGGATGTCTAGGAATCTTGGATCGACACTCTGATGACTCTTTTAGTTCTCGTCCAGTAAAGCAAAGTCATGACTGACACTTTGGTGGTCGACATCGATGACTCTGGATACTGAAAGAGCTCCTGTTCTAGCCTGGACGTGGAGGATCACAATGGCATGAGACGTCTGCGGGCGTAAATGACCCGATGAGCTCGATCTTGAATCGGTGTAAGAGGCAAGTGCGATCAATTCTTGAGGTCTAACCATGCTTAGCAAAGCAATTGAGCCCAACGGTAACAATGCTCACCCGTATTTGACCAAATCGCTGACCTCCAACTCAATGCTCTGTGGGGACCACTCTTCCTCAAACACCGCTTGTCCAACAGCCTCATATAGATCGTATTCGTATACAAACTGGAAAGAGTAAGCATTGCGGCCGGATCGCATGGCCTCAACAAACCTTTTGCCCATCTGCACTGAGTGTCCACTTCTGTACTGTCTTTCCAGCTAGCAAGAATGTCCCACTCTCGCTACTAGCTACAGCTCGGATGCCACTTCGTTCATTTGCGCCAAAAATTGCGCTCGTAGCTCTGGCAAACATACCCGCAGACTTTGTGAACGGCGTGACATTTGCAGTTAGGCGACCAGAATGAGAAGAGACAGAGATGCGGATAGCTTGTGACAGAATAGTAGTCACAATAAACGTGTTCCCCTACACAAGGTGAGTTTGATTGTCATTTCAGTTGAGAAAAGCACACCTCAAGCTTGTACATCCGATCTGCTATGTCCCCTTCTGATAGTTCTAGCTGTATAGAGGTATACCTCTCCACATTCGCCAGCGCCACACTCATATTCTCCCATAACCTGACTTGTCCGGTGGACGAGACAAGTATCATACCGGGTTCACCAGCGGTAGGGGTATACAATTCGGCGAGTGCTGGAGGGCCAGATGCAGCTGACCCGTATGTAGGAAATGGAGCTGGAAACGTATAGCATGTAATAGATGAGTGCGTGCGCTATAGTGAAGATGACATTAGGGTCGTTGGCTTGTTTTTGTATGAGGTGAAGTTGCATACCTTTTGGAAATTCCAAGCGATACAGGAAGAAGGAGTGACGACAAAAGCAAAACCGCTAGATATATCGACGTGTCCAGACACAGCAGTTGTCACGAGATCTAAAGCCTAAAGTTAGGAGCAAGTACTTTGGGGGATACTTTGGGGACGTACCAGACTCTTTGATTATTTGTCGAACTTCTTTGGGCAGTCCACCAGCTGAAGCAACCTCGAGCATCTCATCTTTCCTCCAAGTGGCCCTTTCGTAGCCGTCAACTTCCAATTTTCCTATCCGCGTTGTATCTCCAGCGGTACTAGAGGGAGAAGGCGGAACATCTCGACGCAGTGCAGTCAGCCGAGATGAGCGGGCAGAAGGGGTGAGTGGGAGATGATCTCGCTCAGAGTAGATGGAAGGTGTTGCTCTGGAGACTGAGAGACTTTCACGG
>MCFC01000112.1:0-42447 GCA_002105065.1 Naematelia encephala
CTGGAGTATCACTGTGGCTTAGTAGCCGTTGCTTCGTATGTCATTTCATGATTTATACCAACGACGAATCTGATAAAGACAGGTACGACGGGACGATGAAAATTTTTGATCCTCTTCCCTCTCCACCTGAACTCCTTCGTACATTCCATACGACGTCCTTCTCCCGTCTTTCGCCAGCCGAACAAGCCACAGCAGCCAGTGGCGCGCCCGGTGCCAAGCTGTACACGCCAAACCAGATCCTGCTAGAGGAAGATCTGGTCGTGGCGAGCGTAGGTATCAAGGTAGTTGCCTGGCGAGCTGGCGTCGCCAAGAGTAAAGGTACCGGGACTGGCAAGGGAGTGGCGAGTGGAGATAGACGCAAAAGCGGTGGTGGAAGGTCAGATGCTAGGACAGAAGCGCGAACAATGGGTGAGTTGAGTGAAATTCAGTTGGAGCTTCCAAGTTAACTTTGGGGAACAGATGTACGCAAGTTGCATGCAGAAGCCGCAGACGATGATCAAGAGCTTTTTGCTCCTCATACCCCGTCTCGAAGCGAACGACAACATCTAGCAGCTATGGACCAGCTAGGTCTAGAAGATGCTGATGATGCTTTACAATATGCCCTGATGCTTTCCATGGAGCAAGATAGTGCCTCTGCATCTGGTGGAAATGAAGGTGAATCGGCTAGTATGATGAATGACGATGTGGATGTGGACCAAGCTGTTCGTGCTGTTGAGGAGTTTAAACAGCGTGAGGCAGATGAGCTTAGAGCAGCCATGGAGTTGATTCGACAATCTGAAGAGGCACGCAGAACCTAAACCTAGACTGATAAAAGATAAAATGCGAATGCATATTGATACAGTAATATAGTATAATGTGACTCGTTTACCTACTTTAATAATCGAAGTAAAACTTGTCTTGCTTTTTTAGGATCCGCACGACCTTGAGAAACAGCCATGACTTCCCCAATCAATCTCCCTACCACACTGAGTTTTCCATCTTTAACAGCAGCAGCAGCAGTAGGTACAGCTTGTATAGCTCTTTGACACCATATTTCGAGATCTGCCGATGATGTTGGTTTCGATTGGAGATTTAGTTGGATTAAAAGTGGTTCGAGAGTAGTTGGTCGAGGTTTATGCGGATGAAGTGATGTCAAGTGTGATATGATTGTTTTGGCGGTACTTCCTATAAATGAAACAAACAACCATCAATATCAGTCCAATTGTTGTTTAATAAATTCAAAAGTGACGAGTCTCCGATCTAATTGTTGGAAGAAATTCAAGAGTGACGAGTCTCCAGTCAAATTGTTGAAGAAATTCAGAGCTGATTGATTCGTTGATGATATTTGGATCAAACAAGAGAGGATTGATTGAATGGGTAATTTGAATTTACCTGAAACAGTACCATCGTCTAAACCTAGTACGATCTCTCGCATGAGTTGAGCAGGTATAACAAGTGGAGACCAGGACCGTCCAAGTCTATTCAGACCCCCAAGAGTATCATGTACGATCCTGTTACTTGTTATCAGTCATCAAAAACTTGAAATTATTCAGAACATAGGATCTGAAATAGAGAAAACAGAAAACAGAACACAGAATGAAAATAGAACATAGAGAAAACACAGAAAATAGAAAACAGAAATCGAAGAAAAAAAATAGAAAAGAGAGAGAAAGAAAAGAAAGAAAATAGGAAAAAGAGAGAAAATAAACAAGAGAAGAGAGACGTACAGGTTGAGCGATCTTCGAGCTAGACCAGGTTTATCCAGCCCTTGTACAACATCTTCAAAGTACTGTGCACCACCAGCGGTGAATTCGTCCAGCGCCAATAAAGTATCCAACTCTTTCTGAGCCAAGCTGTATTTTTCTCGTAATCGTGAACTAGTCTGCCATGGCATTTCAGGGAGCTCGGTACGTAGTTTTTCCGTATATGACTATGAATTTTCATCTCGTCAATAATCATAAAGCAAAAGTTACAAAGACAAAGACAAGGACAAAGACAACGACCACCAAGACAAGGACAAGGACAAAGACAAGGACAAGTACAACGATAAAGACGAGGACAAGGACAAGGTGATGAAAGGAATAACCAACTCACTGGAGGAATCACAAGAGCTGGAAGGTTCGTATCAGGCATATACCGATAATCTTCCGCATCTTCTTTAAGTCGTAATGAATACGTTTGACCAGTAAGTTCGTTCATGCCTCTTGTTTCGCGTTCGAGAGGTGAAGAAGAGCTTGTGTAATGGGCGATATGTCGTTTACGTTCACATTCTTTGTAATTATCAGTTAAAACAGGACTGAAAAGATACAGCATGGTAATCAAGCAAGACTGCAGCGTGGCAACCAAGTAAGATTGTGAGGGGGGAGTATAGAAATGTGGAGCTACGAAAATTCGGCGCCGAGAACCACTTTCGGGTTGGGCACTGCCGACGAAGAACATCGAAGATAATGTCAACTCACCTATAGCTTGTTGTAGGAACCTAACCGAATTGAGATTTTTGATCTCGCATCGAGTCCTAAAAGGCTCGCCAGGTCGGTTTACAGAGACATTGGCATCGATCCTCAAATTGCCCTATGACAAACGCCTCATCTCAGCTGTGTCCCAGGCGCATCCATTCATTTGACTAGACTCACCTTCTCCATATCGCCATCACCACTCCCTACTCTCCGAAGTAGGGCTTGTAATTTCCGTACAAATGCTCCTGCCTCTTCAGCAGATCTGCACTTTGTCAATATGATTCACAGTCCGTAATTCGTGATTTGTGGAAGGCTCGGAGCATTGACGAAGCGAGCATACCTCATATCTGGATCTGTAACGATTTCCATCAGACCCGTTCCTGCTCGATTCAGATCTACGAGTCTATCACCTCCTACTTGCTGAGACTTTGCCGTATCCTAATTTCGTATTAGCTGAAGGATGAGGTAGAGGTATGGTCGGATGTACTTGTTCAATCTGCAGTTGTTGGATCCCTACAGAAATGTCTCGAGACGATCCATACTCTCCGGCTGAAATTTGCAGTTTGCCAGAACGAGCGATGGGATCTGATCAGATGTCAGCGGCTTCACTGATCAGGCGTCAGACGGTAGCGGGGCATGGAGGTGGAGGAGGATCCGGGTGAGAGAATTGAGTGGAAGGCAAAGTCACGACAAAACTCACTGTAGTGCTGTGTTATCTGGTAGGCCGCAGGGATATCATGGTAGAAGTAATGTTTCCTATCGAAAGTTGATCGTGAATTCTGCAATATCAGCAATGAGTTCACCACGCCCTGGGGCTGATGAGATGACATACTATGTTACATTGCAGCACTAATGCTGTGAGGATAGAAAGTCGCACTGCATTCAAGTCCAAGACCTGATTCACCCTTCAGCGTTCATTGCCTATGACTGCTACACCGAAATGCACTCACAGGTAGAGCGCCGGGGAAAGCGGCGTCAAACAGCCCAACGTGCGTGTTCGCTGGTGCATCATAGGACAGCTTTGCCTCTAAACTCCCTTCAGCTCGAGCTGTGAAGTTTGACACTGCCCAAGAGCCGAGACATACCAGAGAAGAGTTTACGTCTTGTGCGCAACTGAGCGTGGATTTCAAGACCAATGACAGTCTCCCAGCCGTCGTTTGAAGTCGTGGCATAGCTGCGTCTAGCAATCGCATGACGGCATACTTTGCACAGTCTACCCGCTCCTTGTGGAGCCAATCTCGACATGTGCTTCTGTGCTACTTGTCCACTGACTGAAGTCCACCCCTTACTACTTCCTCTGGTCCAGACGACCTCGGAACCAGACGTATCATACATGTGATTTTCCCTACGTGGCAATCTTCCAAAATGCCGTCCCTTAAGGTTATCGGGGGACCAACCACGTGGCTAGCGGTTCCTTCCGGTAAGCTGGAGCTGTGGCGCGGTCCAGGGATCATCATGGTTTTGGTTGATCCTTACTATCGTTCCCGACTTCTTCCTTGGATCTCCTACTGTTTCCGGCCACCGGTCACGTACGAGGCGGCGTCTGCTTCATGTCCCTATGCTAACTAAATATGAAATCATGCTCGAATCATCTCCAAGGAGGGGTAGGCGAAAGACTTGAACTGTCTCTGTTCTGTTTCTCTCTCTCTCTCTCATCTTTCCCATCGCCGACCCACCTCATCCCCTTGTACTCGTCCCAGCGGACCCGCTCTTTTCTCTGTCAGTGTGTGTGCCTTGAAAATGATTGGCCGGAATATACCGGTCCGTTGTGTGTTTGGATCTGTTCCCGTGACATCAGCGCCGGACAAAAGGTTAGCCGCCGCAAGCAAGTTGTTAAGGGATCAACTAGCCTGGACAAGGCCGTACCACGTCGCTCCTCTTTACTCCTCCTCGGCTTATAACACGCTGCCTTCAACATCCATTCCTTCCTTTCATCCTCAACAACCACCTTTCAACTCTTCTTCTTCTTCTACCACTACTACTACTACTACTACTACTCGTAGATACTTTTCCACTACCAACAAGAGAATGTCCGTGCTAGCCAACGAGGTCATCCCCAAAACCCAGACGGCAGCCGTCATCCCCGCTCCAGGCGCAGACTTGGAAGTCCGTACTTCGCACCCAGTCCGACAACCATCCGAGCTCAAACCAGGAGAATGTCTCGTCAAGCTCTCTCACACTGGTGTTTGCCATACAGACTTGCATGCTAAGCAAGGTGACTGGCCCGTCAAACCCACTCACCCGTTGGTCGGAGGCCACGAGGGTGTTGGAACCATCGTCGCTATCGGTGAACACACTGTCGGCTCTCCTGTCGGTCTCGGTGATCGTGTCGGTATCAAGTGGTTGGCAAACAGTTGTCTTGATTGCGAGTTCTGCCGACGCGGCTATGAGATGAGTACGTCTATCTCATTATCTCCCTTCCCTCCCCCTCCCTCCGGGTGTCTCCACCAACCCCACCAATCTATCTATCAGGCCCCACTTTTTATTCCCCGGGCCACCCGTACCTTAGGTTTTCCTTCTCCTTCCACCTTTTGATTCCAGTAACTGACCATCCTTCCTTCTTGAATAGACTGCCCTACGTGCAAGTTGTCCGGATACAATACAGACGGTACATTCCAACAATATGTCGTCTCATTCGTGCACCATGTCACACCCATTCCCAAATCCCTCGACTCTGCCGGCGCCGCATCGATTTGTTGCGCCGGTGTGACAGTCTACAAGGCCCTCAAAGTCAGCGGTACCAAAGCAGGTGACTGGATCGCCATCCCAGGTGCTGGTGGTGGTCTCGGCCATCTCGCCATCCAGTATGCTGAAGCCATGGGTCTCAACGTCATTGCTATCGACACCGGCGCCGCCAAGAAGGAACTCTGTCTGGAGCTTGGCGCCAAGGCTTGGATCGATTTCAAGGAAACTAAGGACCTCGTTGGCGATATCAAAAAGGCCAGCGGAGGTCTCGGTCCTCAGGCAGCACTCGTCGCTGCCGCTCACAGCAGTGCATACTCGCAGGCTGTCGACTATCTAAAGGAGAGCGGAACCCTTGTCGTGAGTTTCTCTTGCGGTGTTGATGGATTCGCTGACATGAGTGATACCTGTTAATCCAACTTCTGCACCTCTCTCACCTGTCCCTGTCCCTCTCTCAACTCTCATTGTCCCTCTCTCAACTCTCAATTCCTCACTGCCCATTCTCAACTCCCTCCTTCATCCATTCATCCATTCATCCCTCCACGTTTCCATCCATCCCTTCACGTTTCCATCCATCCCTCCACGTTTCCATCCAACTTCCTTGTCATCTACTTCCTCACGTCACTCTCCTACCCTTCGCCGTACAATAGGTCGTCGGAATGCCCACCGAATCCATTGGCGCCACAGCCTTCTGGGTAGTCTACAAGTCTATCCGTGTCCAAGGCTCTTACGTCGGTAACCGTCAAGATGCCATTGAAGCACTTCAACTCGCTGCGGACGGTAAAGTCAAAGTCAAATTCGAGACTAAACCCCTTACAGCACTCAAAGAGTGAGTCCAACTGTTTCATTTCACAATATACAAAATATATCAAGAAAAAGGTATACTGATATATGGAAACTATTTAGTACCTTTGAAGAGATGGAAGAAGGCAAGATCGCAGGTCGTATCGTTCTCGCCCTATGATACAATATCACTCTTATCAATTGGTGAATGGTGATCTGGCGCTATCTTGAAAGAAGAAAAATAACATGAGTCTTGCCCTTTTTTTCTTTTTCTTTCTTTGTTCTGCTCGCAAAAACAATCTTCAATGTCTTCCCCCCGTCTTATGTATTTCCGTATTAGAAAATCCGTCAAAAGTCGAATTTTTATCTGTACACAATGTGGTTTTATACTTTCAAGTCCTACTTTTGAATGAAAACAAGTGCTCTTTGTCGTTCCCTGCGGTCTTACGTTCCCATGTAAAGTATACGTACTACTCATCACTCATCAAGCAACCGAGTGTGTCGTGTAACGAAATGCAAGTTTAACATTATCACTATCGTTAACATCAACATTCTAAATACAACTACGACCACTACGGCCACTATTATTCAAATGTGATATTGTCCTTTCATGTTGTCTAACAGTTTTCTTTCCTACAAAGCAGCAGCATTTGATAGTCTCGCTAAGCTCTTCCAATACTCCTGATGTTCTTGAATAGTCGCTGATCCAACCTCTGTCCATCTCTTTGATAATGCACGCATGACCTCACCGTGTTTGACTCCTTTCATCGCTGCTTTAGCATATACCAAGTTGTTTTTCAGGTATTCTACAGCCGTCAGTAGTCGCTCGCAATGAAATCAAATGCACAACTCGACAGTCGACAACTCTAAAACTCCAAAGCGAAGCCGAGTTCATATCATGCGGCGTGAGACGGACGTACCTTGGAATGGCGTAGCGCTCTTCGTTACGAAAAGAGGTTCAAGGGTCGAATGACATATCCTACAATGAGATTTCTGAATATCGATCGCTACGAGTATTGAATGAGCACCAAAAAGAAAAGAAAAGGCACGGGGACAAAAAGTAAAAGGATACAGCGTACATTTTGAATGTCGTTTGTATCTGAACGGATAATCAGTCTACGACATCTTTTCTACCGCCAACAATGACGAAAAGCTTCAAGCTTACATATGTCCACATTTAGTATTGACGCATTGCCATTGGTATTTATATTCAATCTGATATGAATGTTTGGTCTGTCCCACTTAGCACACCGCATATAACCTTCCGACTTTCAGAGAGAAATACCCACAGTCACTTGAATATCTTTCCGTACTCGCATGACTTTCTGACCCCTACTCATCTCAGAACCAGTACTGTTGTTGACTGACAACAACAGAGCACTCACCATGACTTGAAGATCCTCCCATGGGGGTTCTTCCTCTCGTCACTGATCAGCCAAGTCGCCACTGTCTATCAGCAGTAAATACACCGCGAAACTTACAATGACACATCTCATGCGCCATAGTTGACAGGATTTGTTCTACATCATCAGCCTCTCTCTCTCTCTGTCGCAAATCAACATAAATCACTTACCTTCTCCCGTACAAACCTTGACCGACATCTTGATAGTCGCCACGACGGCCTTCTCCCCATTCGGTAGTATCTTCCTACAAGCACATCAACTCATATCATCAAAGTACACGATCAGGGATGTACTGACCTGCTGAAGCTCGCCGTTCCGGCAGTAGTCAGTAGACGCTTACACCACTCAATCTTGGCGTTGAATCCTTCCGGCCCAAGTTGACTTCCAAAGACCCTCTCGTCGAGATCGCGAAACACCTCGAGAGCAATCTTGACTCGCGCGGCCTCCCATCGTCTTCCGAGCGTCTTGGCGCTCGCATATTCCCGCTTTGACGCTGATTTCTTTGGTCGGTAGATGGGAACAGAAGGTGAAGAGCTCGCTTCCGACTCGGAATCGCTTATGAGCAGTAATTTCTCCAGGTCAGGGAACACGAGGCGGTCTCGGTCTTGTGACACGCCAGGATGATTCGTCTTCCGGACTTCCAGGTCATCATCCACTTCGTCCTCGTCTTCTTCACCGATATCGTCGCTCGTGATGACCTCGCCATCATATCCGCTGCTAGCGATATTCTCGCCACTACCGAGTCGCGATCGTCCTCTGAATGGATCGACAAGTCTCTTCCTGCGGTTATCGTCCTTTTTCCGCCGCCACTCGTCTTCGCTTTCTAACTCCTCATCCCCATCCTCTCCATCTTCCTCGTCATACTCATCCTCATCATCATCATCTACTATGAAATCCCTTAGAGACCCAAGCGAATCGTCATAATGCTTGGTGACATCGTACTCTTCTTCTTCTCCATCGTATTCTTGCTCTTCTCCGTTACCGTGTTCGCCCTCGTCGGTACTATCCCCTTCTTGATCAGACTCCGCTTCATCGTCACCAGACACCGTGAGATCGATGTATGGTTTTGGGGGTGAATCTACGTCGGATCCGATGTCTATTATGCTCGGCTTGATGAGATTTGGAGAAGACGGTCCCGAGTGTATTTCATGTGCGTCGAGCTCGAGACTGCGCCTGCTTGATACGATCGAGCGAGCGCTATGGAATGATTCGTCTTGCGTATTGGGGGACGGAATTGGCGAATCGTCATGAAACAGATCACTCAATGAGGGGGCTTTCCGCAGAGGCGTCGAGCTGCTTGCCATCAGATAGCTGATCTACCCTTCCATACAGGACGTACATTGTACTTGACAATTCAGGTTGCCGATGAACGATTTGGGAAGATTCTTCAAAGTGCTGGACATCATCTTGGAATTGTGGTGACTGAGATGGTTCAGAATCATCTTGGCCCTGTAGTGAGTGGACTGGACTACCACTATCTGAGATGGGATCGGATATAGCCAGTTGTTGCCTACATAACTTCAGCCTGCGCTCAGTGAAGAGAAGAAGCGACTCACAAGCTGAGTTCGACACCATCTACCATCTCAGCTCGAGAAATCCCAAACACATGCTCGCTCCGCAACAACGTCTTGTCTAATGTTTTTGTTCTCGTCTTCGTCTTTGCTGGCGTCTTGACAAACTCGGCAACTTTGATAGGTGTAGGTGCGAAGCGTCTACGAGGAGCTAGAGGCGTAGAGCGAAGAGTCGAGAAATCTACTCTCGGAGCGTTGGGAGCTGTTGACATTGGTTTCAGCTCATGTTTTTGGATGAGACAAATAGCTCACGCGGTGATGGGGTTGCAGAGCTCTGCCGTGTTGATTTGTGAATCGGCTCTAAGCCGTCATGAGCTGAGAGGAGCTTTGGGCTGCTATGAGGCGTGGATGTGCCTTTTTCAACAGGCAAAGATGAAGCTTTTACCATCTTGACTGGGTTATATCAATGACGAAGAAGCTTCTTTTTACTGTGTTCTGGGCCACATACGAACAAATACATCAAACGAAGAATCATTATTTACACCATTGATTTTACGGAACCAGAAATCACTCACGCCCATGGACGAAAGGCGTGCGATGGTCTTCTTTGTCAGCCTAAATCAGCTGAAACTAGGCGCGCCAAACTCAAAAAGTTGGACGTTTTGGCCGATGACCACGCGATGAAGCCGGTTTCTTTTGTCCAGCTGTATCGTTCTTGTTCATCGCATCGAGTCAAACATGTCAACATAGGTATATATATATTATGGTCCAATTTGCCAAAGATGATCATGTCTAGTAAGCTCCTCAATCATCTACTTGCATCAACCATCGTTCGTTCACAACAAGTAACTGACGGTT
This sequence comes from Naematelia encephala, assembly GCA_002105065.1. Classification (NCBI taxonomy): domain Eukaryota; kingdom Fungi; phylum Basidiomycota; class Tremellomycetes; order Tremellales; family Naemateliaceae; genus Naematelia; species Naematelia encephala. Next base: position 9,673 of record MCFC01000112.1, read on the forward strand.
TGCGCTTATTATGAAGCTCGGACCCACCTCCAATCCCACTATTAGCATTTTACATCCGGTATCCCAACCCGTTCGCTCGGCACGTCTTATCAGTTGATGTGCTATCACGTACGATCAACCCGACGACTGGCCGGATCCATACTACTAGACTCGTGTTGAAACGCGGTATATTACCCAAATGGGCTTCAAAGTGGTTACCTGTCGCGGGAGCTAGTGGAGGTAGAGGTTTAGATGCTTGGGTATTGGAAGATAGCGTTGTTGAACCTCCTCCCACAGATGGGCAGGGAGAGGGAGAGGCAAGTGGAAGTGGAATTGGGCGAGAAAGAGACGAGGATAGGGATAGGAATAGGTGGCCTAGGTTAAGGTATACACAGGGAAATCTGAATCATCGAAAATTCATGCACGTCGTTGAAGGAGGAGAGATCTTTGCTGGACCTAATGGGTGAGTCGAGTATCAAACACAGAGATTCCATTGCTATAGAGCTGATCAAGTGTTTCTTTTCCTTTCTGTTTGGTTCTGAATTTGAACAGAACGACAAATCATCATACGACAGCAGAAATACGATCTGATTTCGGTGGCAAGTGGTCAAGTCTCATCAGACAACGAATAGAATCTTATGGGGCTGGGAAGTTTGAAGTCAACGCTGAGACTGTTAGTTTTCAAGCCCACATCTTGTCCTACCTTTCTCCCAACTCGTCTCTCCCTTTCCACCCTTCCTCCTTCTTTCCCTCCTTGCCAGTTCCCCTAGCCATAAATATCTCCCGCCTTTAATAATCCATATCGGTCATACATCTGCTCCCCCATCTGGATCTGATGTATGGGATATACTAATAACGATATAGGCGAAAAAAGGAATGTTATTAATAATGGGTCTCATCAGAGCACGACAACCACTACCTGATACAGCAGAGTTTTACCCACCGCCACCGCCTGGATTCAGCGATTCTTGGACCCCTAGTCAATCTTCCACAACCAATCGTCATGAGGATGTTCAGCAAGACAGTAAGAACTTTGCTCGGTCTAGGCGGAAAGATGGAGCGGGCGATGATGAGGGTGGGTGATGGATGATGAGGGTGGGTGGATGATGTTTGTGTGGTTACGTCTTTGTTGTTCTTCCATGTGTCTTAAGCACAAGGAAATTGAGACGAAGGAACAACATGCGGATCAAGAGAAATACAATGATCATGCTGAGAATGAGGCGCATGCTGAGAGATGAGCGTAGAGAATAATTGGTTACTTGGACCAGACATATTATAGAGAGCAAATCACCACTCTGTTGTATTGTATGCATTAACCTCATCGTTTTAATAAAGAGGGGATAATGAAACTGCCCAAAGAAAACATCTTAAGCCATAGTAATGATAAGGCGTCCGCCCAAACTGCACCTTTCAAGGGTAAAAAGCCTTAGAAAAAGTAATTGAGTTCGATGAGAAGTTGCATGAGCTCGAATCCAAAAGAAGATCTATATTAAATTGTATGAGAAATGGAAAAAACCCGATTGTATGCAGTAGAAGGATCGCTATGCACACTCCTGCTCCTGCTCCTTTCCCTACCCCTACCCCTACACCCACTCCTCTCGCCGACTGGTCCCTCACCCTCTTTTCACTCTAAAACTTGAGAGTCTTCGAATTAAGCCTTGACATCTCCGCTTCTGGCCTGTTTCGCACGCTCAACTTTTGCTTGGTTGGTCTTTGCAATAGCGTAGATGACACCTGCAAAGCCACCTACAGCGATTGCAGAGACGTTTCCGAAGTTCGCGGGATCGCCAAAGAACAAAAGACCAGATGCAGCCACGGGAAGCCTGTAGGTCGTCAGCGGGTGTCCATGGACCAGAATGCAGAGTATTGGATATTCATTAACCAAGAAAAGCAGGAAAAGATGAGAGAAAGTTAGAGTCGACTTACTTGTTCAACGCACCAACCATGGAATAAGTAGTAGATCCACATGTCCTAACACACCATGCGGTGGAGTATGAGATGAAGACTGCCACTGCACCGGAGAATGCGATAGCAGTAAGGAGGAATGTACGTCCGTCGGCGGGGCTGAGAAGGATCAGAATCAAACATAGATAGACACCGTAGGATGCTAGACAGAGAGGAAAGGGGAAGTAAGTCGCCGACTCACAAATTCCGGTTGAAGCTTGCACCTGACCAATCTTCTGCGATGACGGAGAAGACAAGCAAGACGGGGATGGACAAGAGGTTGTTGTAGAACATCGAGTCCCAGTCTTTGAAGCCTGTGACCTTGATACGCTTGCGCATAAACAGGACCTATCTCTGTTAGCCAATGCTGACAAAGTCGGACAGATCGATAGTAAAACTCACATAGGCAGCCGAGGCGATACAGTTGATGAACATCCAGACGTATCCTGCATTGAGGGAAGCAATCACTGTCGTAGGAAGAGGGACGTCTGCTCCAGAGATCGGGTCGACAACGGCGACTCCTTCTGATAGGCGGGCGAGGGTGGTGGAGATATCGGCCCACGCAGCGATGACTGACGAGCCGACCATGAGACCGAATGAGCACAGTGTCAAGCCAGTCACGTTGCCGCCAAACCAGATCACCTCGCCGTAGGCAATCAGAATGATGGTAAGATTTTTAAAGATCCTGCGAGTTGAGAATCAGTACCAGTACTTTGAGATGAACTGTCTGCTCGATACGACTCACGTGTAAACTGGGATAGAGAGGAATTGCTAAGAACAGGTCAGTGAAAGCTCTCTGTGAAGATGAGTGACATACGAGTGATTTTGAGCCAGTGTAGATGACAGCAACGAGGAGGAAAGAAACAGGGAACCAAGCCTTGGCATCGTTCCAGTCAAAATCACGGACTAATTGATCCAATCAGCTCGATGTCTTTGTGTGCACCATAAATATAGGCTCACAAGTTATGATGCCAATTCGCTTGACTGTCCAAACGCAAAGCACGCAAACGACAGATTGGATGGTCAAGACTGAGAAAATGTCATCAGTCGCCGATCTCAACTAACATCAGAAAGAGGATTAGCTCACGTAAAAAGGTCATTGTAAATTGATGTCCCGAGACCACAAACTTGTTGACGACAGTCATCATGATTGACGCGGCGCAATAACTGAGAATCGGCCATACTAGAGAGACAGCATCAGCACATATTGCTCTGAACTGATCGGTTGTTGGGTCCTGGTATGTGGAGTATAGAGAGAGAGGGGAATGAACTTTTTTTTTTGGTGTGGAATAAAGAGATATGGAGCTTACCTGGTGAAGCGACAGGCATGGGAGATTCTTCTTTTTTAGCACTCTCGAGCTTATCTTCAGCTTTCAAAAGAGCTTCTCTAACTTCGAGTTCAGCCCGTAATCGTTCCTTCTCATCTCTAGTCGGTGTACCAGGCGTAGAATCACGATCAAGTACCGCATTGGCTAAATTGACATATGAGCCTCGAGGTGATAGACCTAGTGGAGTTTGAGGTCGCGATGTCATTCTTCGTTCTTTGTTGATCAACTCGGTAACTAGGTTATAAAACGAGTGTCAAGTAATGGAGAGGGAGGGAGTTGTTATACCGCTCCACGCTCAGGGATATCTATATATGTATGAATGACTGACAACAGAACAGAGTTTGTCAGAGTGATAATAGTTGTAGGTGAGAAGGGGATGTATGTTTTTATACGCTAATGAGAAACCACTTTCGCGCGCTCCCAGTATTTGTCCCTGAAATCGTGAAATCTCGCGTGGCATCCGTGCCTGTATAGAGTTTTAACCAAATCCGGCTATCTTTCCCAATGCGCCGCCCAAGTTTGTTACATTTTGAACAAACCTGATATACAACCCATGTCACCTAGAGTATGTGCAACTCGATACAGCATACGTTACCACTTGCAGACCTTATACACCGAATACACCACTTGATTATCCTGAAATGGCTACACGATACAATATATGGACGGGAAGGACCAGATGAATGGTTGTTCCCGGTGTAGGCCGAATTTGAATTTTGGTGTGTCACTTGTCGGCTAGAATCCTTCCAGCCTCGTTTCTTTTCCTCACATCACCACACATCGAGCATCGATACCAGCCTCCGAATGCTCCTTTGCCAACTCGTCTATATTCTCTTTTTGCTTCTCCTTGACTTCCTTTGGGAACCATTCCTTCATAAATCTATACAAGCATCAGCAACAGCGTTTCATTTGCATGAGTTATTGCACTCACTTCATCACAGTATGATCCAGCGAGTCTAAACGTCAAGTCAGCTATCTTCTTTCAAGTAGTATTCAGGATAGCGTGTGGATACTCACCCTTGTCAGCAAGTAAGACGACCTTGGATCGACACAAGGGGCATTCTGCTTTACCTGCTCGTTGCATCTTGACGAGACATCGTACGCAAAACAGATGAGAACATGAGAGTCGAACAGGCTTAAATGCAATTGATGTGCAGATCAAACAAGCATAATCGTCCAGACTTGGCAGGATCCTATACGGAATAATCAGCTCCACAAACCAACTCCAGTTGGTCAAGGAACGATGGGAGGAGGGAAGGAGCGGGGTTAGGGGGGATGAAGGAGATGCTATGGAATATCGACTTACGGTAAGAGTGTATCTGTCAGACTGGCAAGAAGGACATGAGGTAGCGAGGTCTCATAAAAGGTCCAAGTCGAGACGTTTCCTTGTTTATCGACATGGGAGGACAGAGTGGATCTTACAAAGCTTGGGAAACCCGCCGAAGCAGTCAAAGCTGTTCTCTTATCGTGTTTCTTTAAGATCCTAAAACCCCGTCAGTCATCGACCCTCTCCTCACTGACACGACCATACTATATATCGTACCATAGGTTTGAGAGGAACTCACTTTCTCGCGGCGTTGATATTAGCCAATTGAAATCTTTTTAGATCCAATAACAGAACATTCAATCTCAAAAATTCATCCCATGCACCTCTAACTTTCTTTCCTCTCATAGTTCTTCTATCGCCCAATCCACGCTTCACGACCTCGTTGGCAAACCTCTTTAAACGAGCTTCAGCATCATCGACTGTCCGTTCGCCTCTGTTCCGCTCTGAACTCGATTCGAAAATCTCAAATTCAATCCACAAGGTGAATATCTCTCTCCAAGCGTATAAATCCTTTCGAGAAGTTTTCGCTGAAGAGTGTTGGATGATTGACGTGGAAGACAAAGGTGTCAACGGAGTTGGTAAGACTGATGGAGCGGACCCTGGTTGGATGGTAGATGATATTTGTCGACAGAGGTTTTCAACAGAATTTCGGAAAGCTGTTTGTTGGGCAGTGTGGAAGTTTGATAAGGATGTCAGAGCGGCGGTAAGGAGATTGAAGAATGCCATATCTGATGCGAGCGGTACGATGAATTCTCGTTCTCGTTCTGACGTAGAGATCTCGGGTATGTTGTCGTGTTTTCCAATTGACAATGTCGTTTCGGCCGAAGTAGATTCGAGGGAGAGATTTTGCATCCCGTCAGATAGGTTGGTTCCACTGGCAAGTGCCCATATTGGCGAAATGGCGGTACGTACACGCTCTAGCGTCGGGCTGGCAGGAACTCCCTGGAAGCTGTGAGGTGATGAGGGAGGGGAAGGACGCCTTCGTTTGGTGCGAGGTGTTTGACTAGGTGATTCAAGTTTATTTGGGACATTGTCGAATAGAATGTCGTCCCCATCGTCAGAAGTTGTGTCAGTTTCCGACTCTCCAGGAACTGGCATTGGTGAAGTATCGCGGCTTGTTACTGGTGAGGTATGTAGATGTAGTCGTAATTGAGGTACGAGGCTCTCTGCGTCTCCTGCGACCTATCAGTGCCATATAAACAGTCAAAGCAGGGGTCACTGACCAACTAATACGTATTCCGCTTTGACGCCACCTTGATCCGCTGTAGCTTTCCTAGTCACCCTGGTTCTTCTCTGTTCTGAGTTTCTCCGAGCATCGACATTATTGCCCTTCTTCCTCTCCTGACTCTGAGCTCTGACCATATCCATAACTCCCATAGGTCGAAGTGGACGAGGAGGAGTAGGCGAAGAAGGTTGCGGTGGAGAATCCGAAAGCAGTCGTAAACGAAATTTGCGATGATGAGTTTCAGCAGGTAAAGAAGATGGACCGGCAGTCGCATTATTCTCAAATCCTGATGGACGTCGTCCTCTTTGATCTACAGTCGGAACATCGTCAAGTATAGGATCAATGATGACTGCTTTTGCCGTCCCACTCGGCACACCTTTCACCTCTGTAGGTCTCGTAGGTGGACTTTCATCACTCTCGAATTCAAACTCCAAGACTTCTGCGTCATCCGAGACGGTCTTCAGTGGTGGTGGACAAGAGACGTCATCGTCTTCAGTTACCATGAGCTTGTTTAGGACTCCAGGTGATAGGCCCATGTTGGATAGTTCCGCCACTACATCTTTGAGCAATTTCTTGAGCTGATTCACCATCAGTACTACTTCAGCGAGCTAAGCGTCATGCGATACTTGTAGCACAGGGAGCGCATGTTATTTGAATGATGTGGAGGGTTCGGGGCTGCGAGGAGAGAGCTCACTTGACGGTACTCGATGGCTGACGATTTCCAGTCTTCTGGAAAATGTGAATCCTCCAGGATCTGTTGGAACTCTTTCCCGTATTTCATAGTGTTGACCTTTTTAGACACCGACTTGTATCAAGTGGTTGCTAGCGGGGACGCATTCTTCCTACTATGGATGGCGAATACCTTCGAGTAAGCCGCCAGTGCTTCAGAGTACTGAGGTACGGTGAACTTTGTTGCTGTTCGGCGAAGGCCGCTTTCTGAAACGTGCGTTCTTTTTTCTTTGTCGGCGGGGAAAGAATATTTTACCGTGGGAGACTTAGTATTCTGGGTGACTACCCCGTCAGTTGCCACTCTGAAACGCCACAGTGTAAAAAGGCCGCGTGATTGGTTCCGTCATTGCGCTGCAGCGGTTTTTGGGACGCGTCTCAAAAGTAAGTCGGTCGGGTAACCAACTCGTAACTCACCCAACCCAACACTCTTTCCTCCTTCTTTCCTTCCAGTATCATTCTCATCTTTCTGCTTTCTCATCAGTCTCGCCATCTATAACTAACGATATCAGCATCTCTCGTGTCTTGTGATCGTTTCACGAAAGATCGAAAATACACCGTCACGTCATTCCTCTCTCTTGTCTCTCTTCATCATCACCCAAGTCATCTGACAACCGAGCTTTGACAAGCATCACCCTTTGAAATCGCGACAACACGTGAGTAAAGCTACTTGATCACTACCTTTCTCTCTCCCAATTCGTCGGAGAGATGGACATTGCGGGTATCGCGGTATAACTTCTCCCTGCCTTTCGACTTTCGGCGATGGAACTACGTTTTCAGTGGCCAGGAAGGCTTTGGGCCCCAGCTGACAAATACTACTACATTCTTGCTGCCTCATTCTATGCCTTGCCAGTCTCATCTTGATCTCGCCGATACTAATAACGCCGCAGTTCAGTCACGCGCGACCCCGCGCACGGCCCGCCACTCTTTTGTCCCCGCACAGCAATGACTTCCCCCCTCCTTGCGCCAATTCCTGTGGCTCCTTCCTCCACCCTTGCACCACCCACTCTTCTTACAACTCGACCAACCTCGTCAAATTCGAATCGCAGTTCGTCTTCCCGTCGCGGACGATCCGGTACCTCGTCCAGTAACGTTTCACGCAGCAACTCGCATTCGTCACGAGCCAGTGAAGGAGGCCAGGACAAGTTGAAGAAGAGTGGCGCGACTACCACCATTAGTGGTGGCGTGACGCTCGGTGTCAAGGAGGGTGTTGACAACAAGAAGAAACCAAAGGCGAAAAAGGAAGAAAAGGTCAGCAACGGGAATCGCCGTCAATCGCAAGCAGCCAAGAAACCCGCCCCAATCATCACTGCTCGTCCAGCTTCTGCCAATTCAGACCGTAAAGTCGACGACGGACCTCAGAAGTCGCTTGTAGCGCCTGTTTCAGCTCCACGTACCGCTCTCGAGGCAGCTGTCGACGCGGCAACGAAGAAACATCAGTCTCTGAATGGTGGTGACGCACTGGCAAGTCTCAACAAGATGATTGCGGACCTCAAGTCGATTTCCCCTGTCTCTGGACCTTCCACCGCAAGATCATCCGCACGAGACTCTTCTCCCTCTGAATCCAAGTCCGCTGAATCCGGCTCCATGTCTTCCTCGGCCCCAAAGAGATTGAAAGCCGACGCCCCGAGCTTTACCCCTTCCTTCCAACCCTCCATCTCCCCAGTCGCCTCTCAACCAGCCATATCACCCAGTACACAACCTGCTTGGCTACCACCACAGTCAATCTCACACGGGGATGTTCGCCGGGCGTCAGCAGGATCTCTCGGTATCCCCTATCCAAATGTCAACCCCTCACCTGGGAGCGCATACAATTCGTACTATCCCAACCAGCTGGCCGTACACCAGGAAGCCGAACGCGAAGATCTCATACCGCAGGGCTATGGGGCGGATGTACAATATTACGAGCAACTCCTTGCCGCTCAGCAACTGCAGTATCAACAGATCCAACTACTTCAGGCGCAGATTGCTGCCAACCAGCTTGCCCAGCAGCAGGCTCAACAGCAGCAACAGATGGGAGGATTCATCGCCCCACGTTTCCAGGCATTAGCGGCTCAAAGAGCCGCGGCTCATCAGCAGCAGCAAGCCCAGCAGCTTGCTCAGGCGCAACAGCTCTTTGAGCTACAACAACAGCAGTTGCAGCACATTCAGCTGGATCAGGATCGACAGGTCTTCGCAAATCCCCCAACAGTCTTTGAGGAGGACTCTCCAGAACCCCCACCTCCCTCATCGCTCGGCCCAACGGGTCGCCCTCAACTCGCTCCCTCATTTACCTTTGGCGCAAGAAGGGACGAAGACCGCAATTCTACTTCGCCACCGCAACCAATCATCAATCGAAGTGAGGGAATTGGTGGAGCAGCCGCCACAGGACTCGCTGGTTTGGCGGCGAGGGCGCACAAGCGGACTGGCAGCGAAATGACGACGGCTATGCAGCAACAGGTGAGACAGTTCTCCGTGCTAGCGCTGACTTTCTCAGCTTGAGATCCAAAATCAGATCGAGGCGTTGCAAGCAAAGCAAAAGGCATTGATGGCGGAAGATCTAGCCAGCAAAGGATCGGGCATTTCTCAATTGAACACTCTGACACACTCAAGGACCCCATCGCAGACTCTGGCACGTCATCGAAGGGTGCAATCAAGCGCACCATCTGCCAACCTTGACAGCACATTCAACTCCCTCAGCTTGACGGACGTTTCAGAACCGCCCAAGCCCAGCCGCAGTTTCGGCGAAATGCCACCACCTCCCGTCCCCGCCTCTGCCGCTGCCGGCCACAGCCGTCGTCACTCGGTCAATGTCTTCAACAAGACCGCGGGATCTGGAGCAGGGTTCAGCGTATCTGAGATCCCGGAGGAATCTGCGCCATCACATCATCGATCAGGCTCTCGGTCTGGCTTCGAGTCGGGTAACTGGCGGATCACCAGTCAGGCCAATAATGGTGTTTCCGATCTGGCGCTTGCTCAAGCTCAACTGCAATCTCTGGCCCAGTTTCGTGCGGCTGCAGGAGGAGGCCACGCAAAGATGGCATCATTCGCATTCCCCAATATGCTTCCAAATCTACTCGCAGCAACGACCTTACAAGCACCTCCTGGTCAAACACTCCTTCAACAGCAACAATCGTTCCAGATGCAGCTGCAGCAGACTTCACAAGGACCACAGCGAAAATCTCTGTTTGCTCCCTACCTTCCTCAAGCGTCTCTTCCACCTCTTCTTCAAGCTGGGAAGCTCGTCGTTGGTATCCTTCGTGTCAACAAGAAGAACCGCTCAGACGCATATGTTGCTACAGATGTTCTAGATGCGGATATCTATATTTGTGGATCAAAAGACCGGAATCGTGCACTCGAAGGTGATATCGTCGCAGTGGAGCTTCTCGATGTAGACGAGGTGTGGGGTACGAAGAAAGACAAGGAGGAGAAGAAACGTAAAAAGGAAGAGAACGCCGCATATGATCTTAAGCCGGCGACTGCGAAGAAATTGGAGAAGAAGAAGGATGATGTCGAGGTTGAAGGCCAGGGGTTGACTTTGTTTGACGATGAAGAGGTCAATGACGAGACAAAGCCGGCATATGCAGGCCACGTCGTTGCAGTCGTGAGTGTCAGCCGTGCGGCGTTTACTGATGACAGGTTGAACGGATGCCGGGGCAGTTGTTCTCCGGCCAGTTGGGCGTTCTGCGTCCCTCCTCAGCGGCCACGAAGGAGAAACAGGAGCTGGAGCGTAGGGATCGAGAAGGCGATCGAGCTCGACCTCACGAACCTGAAGCTCGTCCCAAGATTGTCTGGTTCAAGCCTACCGATAAACGAGTACCCCTCATTGCTATACCCACCGAGCAAGCACCCGGCGACTTTGTCGACAATCCCGACGCATACGTCGATAGACTCTTTGTTGCAACCATTAAGCGATGGCCAATCACTTCTTTGCATCCATTTGGCACCCTTGTCGAGGAGCTTGGACCGATAGGGGATTGCGAGGTCGAGACCAGCGCGTTATTAAAGGATTGTAATTTCCCTACGGAAGAGTTTGGCGAGATGGCGCTGAAATGCCTACCCCCATTACCTTGGAGGTGAGTCGGTGTGCGAATCAACGCTGATGGAAGTATACCCGATCGCGAGTACGAGGTTCGAACAGATCTGCGGAACGAACGAGTCTTCACTATCGATCCGCCAACTGCACGGGACCTTGACGACGCACTTTCTGTCAAGCTCAACGACGATGGGACATACACTGTCGGTGTACACATTGCCGATGTCTCGTTCTTCGTCAAAAACAATTCAGCTCTAGATCGTGAAGCAAGGAAGCGAGCCACATCAGTCTACCTCGTCCAGAGGGCAGTGCCGATGTTACCACCCCAGCTGTCTGAGGAGCTCTGCTCCTTAGTGCCTGGAGTAGAAAGACTTGCCTTCAGCGCCTTTTTCACGTTAGATGAGAAGGCGAATGTGGTGGAGCGCAAATTCGCGAAAACGATCATTCAGTGAGATCTGAATAATTGATGTAGCTGACTATTCAGGTCTTGCGCAAAGTTGGCCTACAAGGATGCACAAGAGGTGGTCAATGGGGGTCAACTGCCTTCAGGCAAGGTTTCGGGTCAGAAATCCTCAGAAGTCGAGCATGATATTGGACTTCTCTCAGTGAGTCAACTTGTCATGCGGTGTTGACGGAAGACTCTCGCAAAGAAATTGCTACAGAAACGAACCGAAGCCGGAGCAATGGTGGATTCAAAGGTCAAAGTTACCTTTGAGCTCAACGAGGAAGGTCGTCCAATCGATTGCGTGTCCTCTCAGCGTACCGATGCCAACATACTTGTGGAAGAGTTTATGTTACTCGCCAATACATCCGTGGCGCGATTCATTGCCAATGGTCTACCCGAACAGTCTCTCCTTCGACGACATGAAGCGCCAATTGATCGACGAATCGAGGGCTTTGTCAAGCGGGCCGCTAAGCTTGGCTATGAATTTGATGCGACCGACGCTAAGAGTCTGCAAACAGGATTTGACGCAATCAAAGACGACGAAGTGAAGCGTTGTCTGGAACTATTGAAGCGCAAAGCTATGCAACGGTGAGTCTACCGAGCCCGTATCAAGGCTGATGTCCAGGGCAAAATACTTCTGTGCGGGGATGTTGGATATCGCCAAGTATGGACACTGGGCTCTCAGCACGCCACTGTACACCCACTTTACTGTGAGTGATCAGCATAAGACTGCGCTGAGCCTTAGTCACCAATCCGTCGCTACGCCGATGTTTTGGTCCATCGGATGCTGGACGCTTGTTTAGCCTCACGTGAGCTCGTGTCTCGCAGTCGTGCAGGATGCTTACAATCTTAGCAAACCCCAATGAGGTCAAATTCTACATGGATCGAGACCAGGTTGCCAAGTGTGCTCAGCAGTGCAACATGAAGAAAGGTGAGTGTATTCGAAGTTTGCTCGGGAGCTCGACTGACGATAACAGCGAGCGCCAAACTCGCCGAAGAGCAGTCAGTGCACTTGTACTTGTGTATGTTGGTACACGACTTGACCGAGCGGTATGGACCTGTCATTCGAGAAGGACGAGTGACCAGCGTCCTCGATGCTGCGTTTGATGTGGTCATCGTGAGCAGTTTGTCACTTAATCAGCTTTTTCTGATGATACAGCCTGAATTTGGAATCGAGAAACGAGTCCACGTCGACAAGATGCCTGTCGAGAATGCCGTTCACGACGAGCACCGAGATATCCTTTCCCTGTACTGGACGACACAAGACGTGCTATCTTACCTTGCTGAAACTACCGATGAGCCGCATCTTCTCAAGATACAGGAGCTGGATGAACAGCGCAAAGGGTCGTCCACTGAGGCGACTGCCCGACCCGATGATACTGGCGTGTCTACGCAATATGCCAAATCTGCCGAGGGGGTCAAGCCTACCTTCGACGGGTTGAGGACTCAGGGAGGGCACAGAGTGCAGGATGTTCGAGAGATGATGAGTGTTCCTGTCATTGTAACGGCCGATATGACGAAGAGTCCGCCTGTCCTGGTGGTATATGCCTGTGAGTTGCGTTACAGTGCTGTTTGTTCTACATGCTAATTGTTAGGCAATCCATATGCTGCATGAGGACGAGGAGTTGTGCATATAGTAGTGTGAAAGTGGTTCAATTTTACATTTGTTTTCATCCTGCAATCATCGTGGCCGGCATCAGGTGGCGGTCAAGTCGTGTGACAGTATAGTAGTGTACATAGCATGAGATGGAGTGTCTACCTATGACTTTGGGGGATCAAGTATCTACCACAGCGCTATGGATGGAAGGCCACAGTAGACCAAGACGAGACGGCAAGGCGACGTCTAGATTTTTTGACCAGTTTTACTGACAGCATATTCCTTCCAACCATACCCATGCCAGCATGCCAAGCGCCATAGAGCGATAGTCAATGGTACAGCCAGATGACCTGGTGAATCTGAATCGAGGGGTGTAGGCCAAGATCGGACCGCGACCATTGCTCGCTTTGGCGGACCAGGTGTTGTGGTTGTGGGATCCAGCATGGTCGATAACGCTGTTATAACCTCGTTTGCTATATTTGGTGGTAAGAGCGACGTAAGTGTATACGTTGGTATTTTCTTTCGTTTCGGACCAGGAAGTAAAGAGTGTGGTTCTTTTTGTTGGTGGGTGGGACTCGAAGACAAATCAAGTATAGAGATTATATTGTGATCTTCATCTAGCTTGTGATTGTTATTGATTTTTTCGATTTCTTCAATAGTCAAATATCGAATCATCATCTCTTTCTGGTTGATGGTGGGATTCATAGAAGATGTGTTGCTTGATCTTGATAATTGTTTGGATTCTTGTAGTATCCGTTGACATAGTTGAGAATGGATCATGGAAGGTAATGTCTCGGGAATCTTCATGGTTCCTAGAACTGGTCGACGAGAAAAGAAACCGAGATGCGGACCTGCGCGGACATCAATATCAAGTTGTGTGACTTTGCTCTCTATGTTGTTGAGATGACTTCGTCGTGGTTTGTTGCGTGGATGGCCGAGTTGGACGAATAGTAGGAATAGAGATGACGGGGAGTACATTGGGAGTTGATAGATAGAGAGGTGGAGTCAAAGATAGAGAGATAGATAGAGACGTGGACAGTTAGACGGATAGACAGATAGATAGAGAGATGTAAAGAGAGATGTAGACAGATAGACAGATAGACGGACAAAGAGATAAAGAGATAAATGTTAACATACCTTTCTCTGGTAGAACGCTTAAAACATCTTTATGGCAAGTGACATAATATCCAAGACCAAGTTTTGGTTTTCTCTCAACGACTGGATCCGGTAGGAGTATGTCCTGAGGTAACAAATAAAGTCTGTCAATGGATATGTTTGGTCGGAGGGAGATGAGGAATTCTGATTAAATCGGATATCAGCTATTTTATTCTCGTTTCTTCACAGAGTGACCGGGACTGGGATGGAATTACTGGACTGGGAGGAAGAGATCGACAAGACTGGGAGGTAGAGACCAAATGGACTAGGAGGAAGAGAGTAATTAGACTTCGAGGAGATAGAATACCAACATGAAAACTTACCCCGTGGTATGAGCTGACGAGTAACGATACATTGTCGCATAGGACTTTTCCTCATACGATCTATTATGCCACACGGCTATTCAGCTCTAGCTCGTAATATGTGTTATATCGTCTTGATGCAAATAAGGACATTCACATGTCACATTACATTGCAAAAAAAGGACAATCAAAAGACTCACATGAAGGTTCAGCCCACTGACGATCTCGCCTCGCTCGTTCTGCACGACCAGGCTCATATTTCCTCACTCGCTCCGCTTCGTCAATGCGTCGTTTACGCAGAGTAGCGTTCTCCTGTCCCACAGGAGCAGGGTAGAAGGGAGGGTAAAAGATGGATGAGCGGCCAGATGGGTATTCGCTAGGCGGTTGGAGACGAGGTAAGTGTTTTTGCTTAGGTGTTGATGATGAGGATGTCGCTAGTGGTGAAGAGTAATGCCTTGAAGCTGAAGAGTGTCGATTTGAAGGAGAAGAGGCGGTACTGATACTGGAATAACAGGCAGATGAAGGGCTAGCGTTCTGCTTCATGAGATGTGCAAAGCATCTTCGGCATGGTCCAAGTCCAGAAGAAGATTGTCGGAATGGCATTGCTGGTATGAGCAAATCACGGCAACCTTGAGGGCCAGATCGTTGCTAGAGGCGACTTGAACTGATCTCGTGGCTCCTAATTCTTTGGAAGACGTGCTTCTACTGCTTCTAGGGGATGAATAGCGAAGTTCGTAGAAGGGTGTAGGAAGTTGGGCGGTCAAGGTGGAAAAGCAAATTCATGAGTGTTTCAGGAAACCGTTGAATCTACTTCAACTGTCGTCCTCCTGGTGAGTTGTCCCACTCACGAGCTTAGGTGAGTTTCTGCGTAAGTTCAAGACTGGCATGGAGACTGCATGGCATAGTTGACATTTCCATCAACAGAATAATTCTTCTGTACGATGTTCGTTCCGCGCATAACCAAACGAGCATTCTCCACCGCAAGCTCAATGCGGACTCGAGTCTCTCGTCGGGCAATGCTATATGGTCCGCTTCCAGCCTTGATACCTGATCTTGCTATAATCTGATCTTCCACAGTACCAGGCTCAAATCCTCGAATGCTTGAGAAATCGCTCGTATCACCTGCAGATTCAGTGTCATACGATCTAGAAGACTCGGTCGCACCTTCCAAAAAGTCGGAAGCGAGAAAACTCATCGGCGAGCTACTTGACGTATGTGACTCGAACACACAATTGTCACTGTGTCCTTTCAGCTGAAAAAAAAGGTTAGGGAGAACGGAGACCTAAAGGCGAGGTCATGGTTCGCATCAATGCTGTTGGAACGGGTAATGAGTCTGCAGATCTTGATGACGCTGTATGTTCTTCAAGCCGAGCGAAGAGCAAGAGGCAGGACTGATCACTGATCACTGATCACTTTCTTTTCTTTAGTTAAGGACCCGACATATCCAAGCTATCGCATTACCAAAGACTACAGATCCAGAACATATCGAATGGGTCGTTTCACGTATTCAGAGACTCTGTCCCAAAGATAAGCAGACGGGAGGTAGTAACGCTATCAGGATAATAGCTATGATCGAGAATGCTATAGGCATGATCAGGATTGAGCAGATCGCCCAGAGTGGACAGGGACACCTGGATGCACTTCTGGTCAGTCTTGTCTCTACTCTTCTTAAAAATAGGTAGATGAAGTGTGCTGATATATATAATCCAGTTTGCAGCTGAAGATTGTCAGTTGCACACCAGCTAATATCCGATATTGCGTTCTGAATGGCTTTCAGATTGTGCAGATGTAGGTCTGATTCGGACAGAAAATCGACTGGAGATGCTCTATGCACGCTCAAAGCTGGTCACTACTGCCAAAGCATTCGGACTACAAGCTATCGACCTCGTACGTCTCGGGACTCGGGGACTACGCTCAACAACTCCTCTATCCGTCTATTACACACTGAAGCGTTAGTAGGTATGCGTGAATTACAAAGATCCAGAAGCTTTGCGAATCGAATCAGAAGAAGGTCGTCGTTTAGGCTTTGATGGCAAAGTGGGCCTCTTGCTTTTTTTAGATTGACACTTGACGCCTGACGCCATTGTAGCAAGCTATTCACCCTGATCAGATCGAGATCATTCATCGTGCTTTCGCTCCTTCTCCAGCAGGTTAGAGACCTTCAACTTTTCGATTGCCAGCTGATCAAGACAGATATCGAAAAGGCCCTCAAGATTCGAGACGCATTTGAAAAACATGATTTAGCGGGGCGGGGAGCGTTCGAGCTGGATGAAGCTATGATTGATGCGCCTATGCAGAAACAGGTACAGACCGCGCTTCTTTTATATCAATCAACTTTAGCTGATTCAAACGATAACAGGCCTTGCGTATACTCGCCAAAGCAAAAGCGGCCGGTTTAGTTTGACTTTGAGAACTTTTTAGGTATACGACCATGATGTACAGTAGACGTTTAAACATAATGATGCATACAATGTAGCATATGATACGACATACAACACTTTTTCTTATGATGATTAGGGTAGACGTGCACTTCACTTCAGCTCTCGGCCTCAAGTAACTCCTGGGCAGCTCTCATCTCCTCGAACAAATCTCTGGTCTCTTCATCCTCTGCGCCCCATCCAAGACCCATCGCCGACTCTTCCTCTGCCCATCGTCTTTCTGCAAGATCTACTTCATCGTCGTCTGAATCGGGTGGGAGCTGGGGTATGGGTCCCATTTGACGAGAAGCGGATAGGAGGGTGGAAGTGAGTTTTTGCGGTGCAGAGACTAAGGAAGTCGATGCTCGAGCGGTCCTGGGATCCGGCGTATCTCGAGCTGCCCTGAGATCGGAGACAGGCCCATTCGATGATGCGATAGATTGGTCTACAGGAGGATGTGAGGGGTCTTGTTCCGGGTCCGGCGGTAAGGAAGGTGGTATTGGCAGTGTGGATGGTGTTGGTCGTTCGTGAATGACAAGATTCGCCATGAGATCCGCTGTCTTGTTTGTAGACAGATGCGTCACGTCACCTGAAACATCTGCAGGGGAAGATCTGACACTTGGTGCGACTAGCCGGCGTCCTCCCGGTGCTGCTTCCTTCTCTGCGGGACCAGTACCAGACTTCCTTGGAACTACTCCCCGCCTTCCTTCTGGTACCAAGCGAACGTCACCCTTCTCCTCGAGTTCTTCCAAAAGCTCTACTCTCCTTCCTTTACCCGAGAGCCATCCAGGCTCTTCGTCCAAACCCTTTTCGATCCAAGCACTTCTTGCTCGACATACCTTGCTGCAAAAGCCTTCTTCGGCATTACCTTGAACCGGCTTGATGGTGCGTTTCGTCGTAGATATCGAGAACCGCCTATGGGGTGTATAAGGAGCAAGCGGAGCATTAGAGCATGTAGGATAAGAACAGAGCGAGTTGAGATGCCGCTCGTGGATCGTGTCGAGGTATTGCTGGGGAGAAAGATATTGCAGCTGAGAGAAAAATTAATGAGCAATGTTTAGCGAAACTTTATCGTACACTCACTGCTTTCAAGAATGACGGACGATCAACAGTCGTCTCCATCATACGGTCCATCCATCTTTCAGCACGTTTCTGCATCTGTGCACGCTTGACGAGAGAAGCTTGAAGTGCCGCTGCATCGGTTTTCACGGGCCGCGATGAGGAATCAGAGTCGACAACACGCAGTCGAGATGGGTTTGGGAAGCTTCTATCGGGCGATGAGGCCGATTGTGAGGGACCTGCAACTGCCATCATGTACTCTTTCAATGCCTGTTTGTACGCAACTTCTGCTCGAGATTGTAGGATGATGATGGTGGTACTACAAGTATATGGTCAAGAAGCCGCCGGCAAGACAGCGATAAAGGTCACGTGACTCAGAGACATGTCATACAGCTCCAAAGGTCTCCATCGTACTCTTTACTTCTCTATATATCCTCATTCTTCTCCGATATCGCCTCTCAATCGATCATCTCATCAAGACGCTCACTACAGAAGAACCCAAGATAGGCGGGGATGGCGGCGTCAGGGTGAGCTCGCTGGTTAATCTGTCGAGTGAACCAGCTCACAATCCTAGCCGACCTGCTCCATACGATGGTATATGGACTGGACGGGCTCGACGATCCGATGAGCAGCTCAGACGTGAGCCTCTCCATCTATACTGTTTTATGACTAGAGCTGACTCTTGTCGAAGGGAACAAAGAGGTAAGTTGGAATGGCTGGGACTACCGAGGAGCTGTTCTGATGAACAAAGTGGTTGGCTCCAGCCTCTGCCTCTGTCGTCTCATCAGTTGTTTCTTTCCCTGTAAGTGCTTGTTCATCATGGCTGCTGATGAGCGCGTCTTTTGCCTTTCATTGTAGCTCGACTCCCTCAAGTCCAGACTCCAAACCCTTCGAGAGAGAGTTTCAATGCCACGTCTTGCGGCCCAGATCATACGCGAGGAAGGCCTCAGAGGGTGTGTCTTACTTCTCATATTCTTGTCATGCTGACATTCGCAGGCTATATCGTGGATTACCGTGAGTAGATGTCTTATTAAGCGTCTGGAGCTAATATTGTAGATTACCGCTACTCACAATCACCATTAATCGGACCGTCTCCATCAACGTCTTAGACTCGATCAAGCGGATCCTCATCTCGGAACCATCTGCGGACTCTCTACACGGGAATCCGACTGCGAATTCACCATGGATCAAGGCTCGCTTTGGATTTTTTAGCCGAGACTCCGCACAAGACATAGCAGCTACTAGCTTGATTGCAGGAGCAACTAGCGGTGTAGTCCAATGCGTGCTAGGTGCGCCTTTCGAGCTCGTTAAGGTGAGTCTGGGTTTCGTTTAAGCGCTACGGCTAGCAATCTCCTTGTGGACCCTATTCATAGCATTAGAGAATGGCAGTGTTTTGAGTATGACTTACTAACGATTGCAGACCCGACGCCAGTTGGAGTTTGACATCTACAAGGCTTCCCACCCTGGCATTTCAGCAACCTCCTCCACTCAAGCCCACACCTCTGTTCGTCATCCACGCAATCATTCGCTGCCTCGATCTGCTATTGGCATGTCTGCTACGGCTCCTATTTCACATCCCAATCCTGGCCCAGCACTTCCTAAGGCGCATCCAGTATTTGTACCCCCGACAACACGGCAGGCGGTCCGAGAAATCGTGAACAAGGCAGGGTACCGAGGACTCTACACTGGATGGCGTTTGCAGCTTCCCCGTGATATCATGGGATCGGCATTATATTTTGCAGTGTATGATGTCTTTCGGTATCAACTTGGTTTCAGATACAGTACGAGCGGGGTCAATTCGGGATTCAGCGACGGCCTGGTGCAGGGGGACGTCCCAGAGTGGGCCAGGGGATGGCTACCCAAGGGAGTCATCCCGTTCGTGTCTGGAAGTGCAGCAGGGATTATGAGTTGGGTTGTGATCTATCCTATCGATGTGAGTCCTGTCTCTTTGACTAGCTGAGGGGGTTACTTTGGTATGACAGTCTCGAACGAATTTAATTAACTTTTCGCAGACACTCAGAATCAAAGCTCAAATGCGCGCTCTGTCTAACCAGGAGCCTCTCACTCCTTGGGTACAATTGATGCGCCTCGTTAGAGGAACGAAAGAGGCCAACCCCAAGCCACTCTCAATGGGAATATTCCGACTATACCAAGGGTGACTTTTTGATACATGCAGATGCAGATTTGGGGAGTGAGCTGACGAGTTGTGAAGCTTGGGAGTCTCGTCGGCAAGAACTATGCTTACACACGGGGCGTGGTGGACTATCTATGATTGGGTCAAGGCGTGGATTGAGAGCCAGCCTTTTGAGCGAGCAGCGTTCACCATCGAGGCGAAATGATCCCGGCCGAGCAAAGAGTGATTGATAGGCCAGTCTCAAGATGGTCGCCTCCCCGTAGCTCGAAAATGTGCTACACGATTTGCCCCGAGGCAAAGATACATACGGCAGTCATTGTGGGAGTCGCGGAACAATCAACGGGACGCAGTGGGTATTGCGTCGTAGCCCAGTCCAGCACGGCGCTAGTCGGCAGGGCAAAGTTCATAGCATGTATCATCCAAGGCCGCAATATCGGCATTGCAATTATCATCAAAGCCTGCACTATATCGTGTGCGATTATGCATGTGTGTATCTGATTGATGCAGGGTATCATAGTTATTGATTGATTGGCAGAGATAGTGAATGATGCACTGAATATCCAATCCAGCTCATTCGGATTGATCCAAAGATGTTTCTTTTCGATGAAGTCCAGATTGTTCAGACCATTCTTTGGTCCTGATGTCATATTAGCAAAACACGGCATTTCCTGATTTCTTGACAAAGACAGGACATACCCCATTTGTGATAAACGAGAAACACAGCGTGCGAAAGCAAAGAGCTCTTCGTCACCTGAAAACAAGCTTGAAGAACCGACTTCGTCCGCTGATAAACCCTGTTTCCCCAAAAAAAACACCAAATCAAAAAAATAAAAATAAAAATATAATAAAGAAGAAGGCAGAAGAAGAACAAGAAGAACAAGAAGAGAAAGAAGAAGAAGAGAAAGAAGAAGAAGAAGAGAAAGAAGAAGAAGAAGAGAAAGAGTCAGCTGTTGAAGATATGATGATATAGAGACTTATGAGAGTAACATACGAGATCATCCATTACACTTCGCATGTGAGAATCATCTGCTGCGACAGGACCATGTTTGTCGCTGAATACTTGAAATATAGGGACTTCGGATGATATGAATAATTTTGTCTGAAAGTGCCGAGTCAGCATATATATATATATATATATGTATCACAGAGTTAGGCGGGATGTGGTCTCGTCTGATTGGCGTAACGAGATATTTGAACATAGGAGGGTAGATGAGATATTGAGAGGGAAGATATTGATAAAAGATTCGAAAGCTTGCTTGAATGAGAACTCACTCCATTTTCGTAGCATGCTACACTACAATTAGCATTACACAACACTGAGAGAGAGATTCTTGGTGTGGGTGTTGGTTGGTCAAAACTCACCATCTATAAAAGTGATAAATCTCCTAGCCTGATCCCTTTCACCCAACCCCATCCTCGGAACACCCTCAACAAACACCGTCGAAAACCTGCCTGTGACTTCCAGGTAATCTGCCGCACTGAGAGGGCGATTACACAGATCGTCGAATCGAAATCGCGCAACACTGGCACTACTTGATGGCACCTTTAATTCACGTCCCCAAAGCGGGAGTCGACGGTCTGAGACTATTTCTGAACCGTGTGGGTCGGACGAAGCGAGCGAGTGGAACAACTTGGACATCTCCGAGTGGGTTGAGGGTGTTAATGGGTGGAAATAGACTTTGGAAAGTGCTCGTGGGAGTTTACGATAATCTAATCAGTCAGACGTGTCTTTGGTAATATACACAAGAGGGAACAGCCGGGGAGCATGGTGACATACCTGTCTCAGAATTGAGGTCAACAACCTCGAATCGCTGTTTGATGAGCTCGATAGCGGGAATGAACGATGATCGCTGAATACCATTCATGTATAGTTCATCCGGATGTCGACTACCAGATAAGTCAGCGCCAAGTCAAGCTAGACCCAGGGAAATAGCATCAACCGCACATACTTTGAAGTCATAACGCATACGACGCCAAAAGTCATGAGTCGCTCCAAAAGCTGTCGGAGCAGCATGGCAGTCACGATATCCGTCACCTGAATTCTTCAGTACAATTACCACGTACACAATCAAAGGCTATGCCTCACCTGAAATTCATCAAAACAAAGCACTCTGCCCTCTGCAGCCAGACTCCTCGCAACCTCGGGCATCGCATCTTTCCTTTCCATACCCATCTGCAGATACTTTGCCCCGACCTCATGTTGCCGTTGGAGCACTTCAAGCATGAACGCATGGAAATGTATTCGCGTCGAGCCGTATTTCTTCGCTGAAAACTGAGGCGGCAGTGTCGAGTGAAAGAGATCCATGAGCATTGTTTTGCCTGTACCGACTGAGCCGTAGAGGTATAGCCCTTTGGGAACTTTCTCAATAGAAACTGTAGGTTGAGGTGTTGATGGTTGACGCGAAAAGAATTTCCCAAACTACAAGACCGTGATCAGCAAAGACATATTCCGAGCACAGGCAGGCATAAAGTGAAAAACCCAAATGGAGGAAGGGGACATACGAAAGAAGGTTGGATCTCTGTTGTAGCATCGGGCAAGGGACCAGGATCATAATCCTTCAGATCTGTCCACAACCTCTGTAGGTGTTTTATGATATCGCGTTGGCTCTCATCCGCACGCAAAACACCCTTCTCGACCAGGTAGTCGTAGCGAGTCAGAGGATCTACAAGATGAGCTATTGTAATTGTATGGAGTATCCAATGCTAAACAACTCACCTTTGAACGATTCTCGGTCCGCCTTTGCAGATAGTTGTGCAGCATGAGTGTCGTCCCGGACCACTCGGGTGCTGGAGATGTGCCGGCGACTTGGTGGCTTGGCTATCACAAGCGGTGATGCGGACGACCTGGCTATACTGGTGCGTACAATCCCAGCGAATACAGTCGACGACTTTGGTATCCGACGCGCTGCTAGACATGCTGAGCATAGGCCAGACGCAGTTCTCTTTGCCATATCTGACAAGAACCACAACGAATCGAGGCGGCCTAGACGACAAGAATGCACAACAACCTCTGAATTCTCCCAGTTATTTCTCCGTCGGAACGAGGATTAGCCGGGCCCGTGGAGCCAAGTGCCACGTCTGCCTATCTCCGAAATGCTCACCCTCCTCATCCAGTAACGCCGAAAAGGTTCCGTTGTGTAAACAAGGTGATGCGCGACTGTCTTTTTCATCTGAAATCAAACCGTTCAGTCATTCTCTCCTCCTCCTCCTAGGTCTTCTCCTCAGGTGGTATATCGCCCACAATGTCAAGACGACCGACAAACACAAAGCTTCCGACCATGTCACGAGCGGCATCTTCAGCTTCTATTGCCATGCCGCCTCCATCCAGAGTCCCTTCAGCTAGACCTCCGTCGGTAATGTCAACTACAAGTGCAGCTCAGGGAAGATCAGACGAGACTGAGAGTCGGTCAGGGAGTCCAAAGAAAGCTGGAAGGAAAACTGTTGTCGGTAAAGGCAAAGAGAAAGAAGCAGAAGGCGGAGAGATCAACATACAGGTCGTTGTCCGGGTTCGGTGAGTTAAATGATCTTTATATTTAGTGAAGCTGAGAGAATTAGCGGACGATCACAGCAAGAATTGGCTTCAGCATCACCTATAATCACGACCACATCGGGAGCACTTGGTAAACAGATCACCATCGAGACCACCCCAGTGGCATCCTCCACACTGGCCGCCTTCACTACTGCCTCATCCTACGGCGCTGGCGGACCAACCACAAAGACGTATCCCTTTGATAAGGTCTTTGGACCCGAGGCGGACCAGACTACAGTATTCACTGAGGTTGCAGAGGGAATGCTGGATGAAGTGCTGGCGGGGTACAACTGTACAATCTTTGCATATGGACAAACAGGAACTGGAAAGACGTGAGTTGATAGAGTTTTCCAGCTGACGGCAGATTCACCATGCAAGGAGATCTCGCATTATCACCTCTATCAGCACCCAAAGATGAGGCAGGTATCGTGCCTCGAGTCCTTAACCGTCTTTTCAAACTTCTCGAAGCTGGATCATACTCTGAGTACCTAGTGAAGTGCTCATATGTTGAGCTGTACAACGAGGAGCTTCGAGATCTTCTGTCGACCGACTATGACCCCACCACCGCATCTCAACGTCAGCCCATGTCAATGAACGGTCAGGCTCCAGGCGGTCTGAAGCTATACGAAGACGGGAAGAAGGGCGTTCTCATTCAGGGACTGGAAGAGGCCGGCGTGCGGAACTTGAAGGAAGCTCTAGCAGTGCTGAACAAGGGATGCCAGAGGAGGCAGGTCGCCGAGACAAAGATGAACACCGAGTCTTCGTGAGTCTGCTCAAACGATATGTGCTGATGTCAGACGGTCCCATACAATCTTCTCCGTAACCGTACACGTCAAAGAGGAGGGTATGAATGGGGGCGAAGAGGTTCTTCGCGTAGGCAAGTTTAACTTGGTCGACTTGGCGGGATCAGAGGCAATTGGGCGATCTGGTGCGACGGATAAGCGCGCTCGAGAGGCCGGCATGATCAATCAATCTCTCCTCACTCTCGGACGAGTCATTTCTGCGCTGGTCGAGAAAGGCAGCCACATTCCGTACCGAGAATCCAAGCTTACACGACTCCTTCAAGACTCGTTGGGTGGACGTACGAAGACGTGTATTGTAGCCACTGTCAGCCCAACTCGCTCCAATATGGAAGAGACACTCTCAACGCTAGACTACGCGATTCGAGCGAAATCAATTCGTAACCGTCCGGAGATCAATGCACACCTCACCAAAACCGGCTTACTCAAAGAATACATTGGAGACATCGAGCGCCTCAAAAACGAGCTCCTTGCTGCGAGGGAGAAGAACGGGATCTACATCCCAGAAGAGCAGTGGCGTGAGATGCATGAGACCCAGTCAAAGCAGAAAAGCGACTACGAAGAGGCCAAGCTGCGGGCCAGTGCTTGTACCGTCGAGTTGGCAACAAAGAAAAAGGAGTTTGATGAACTGAGCGTCAAGATTTTGGCGACGGAAGCTGAGCTGGAACAAGTGCGGGAAGCGGAAAGGCAATTGATCGAGATGCTGGAGCAGACCAAAGTGGATTTGGAGAGGAAACGGGTAGCGCTCGAAGAGGAGATGGCGGTCAGTGAGGCGTACATCCGAGGAGAGGAAAGGCTGGATCAGGTGGCGACTGGGTTGAAAGGCGTTGCAGAAGAGACTGTCAGCGATGTTGGCGGGCTGTTTGACAAGCTTGGTGAGTTTTTCTCTTGCCGGACTATGCTGATCTGGCAGCACGGAAAGCAAAGGTGTTAGGAACCAACACAGATACTGCGACTCGCTTTGGCTCTGACCTGCAGAATCTTTCCAAGGATCTCCGACACGGTCTGCACAAACTTCACAAGGTGCAAGACTCGTTCGGGCGACAGGTCCAGACTGAGCTGCAAACGCTTGCCAAATCAACCTCTGAGGTGAGCGAAGTTTCGACAATGAGGCTAACTGTAGACATCACATCTGGAGATTTCCTCGCTTGAAGAGTCGTTCACGTCTTTCGACCGTCTCGCGCAGCATCTATCAAACTCGATCGAGCAGGGGTCTCTTGACGCTGCTTCGGCGTCATCTGCTCTTGTCTCCGTTAAGGACGCAATTCAAGTTTCGGTGTCTGAGTGGGCACAAGGCGTCAGCCAAAAATCCACGAGAATGGTTGACGAACTACTTGAGCATCAGTCAGAACATCTGTCAATGGTGAGTTGGACCGGCTTCCGAGCTGACGACAGGTCACTGCTGTGCTTGACTCAACGGCTGACTTGGTGGACGCTGTGATATCTACTGCACGGGATCACCTTGCTGCAGAGACCCAAGCTTCTCTTCAGGCAAAGTCTCTGGCGCAACAGGCATCCGAGAGCGAGATCTCTCGCCTTCGATCGCAGAACCTCCTTCTGGCCAATCTGCTAGCCGAGGAAAAGGCAAAAACCGCCCGACTCCGTACAGACCTCATCGGCAATCTCACCAATCTGATCGTTGACTTTACCGATACTCAAGATAAGAGCTGGAGTGGTGTCGTCGCTAGAGTTCAAGAGGAGAACGAGCATGGAATTGGAGCCATGGAACATTATCAGGGCGAGGTGGATGCGATCCATGCTCAAACCGCCAGTCGAGCAGAGGACTATCAAGGAGAATTGAATGTTGGCACTGAGACATGCGCCAAGCAGCGACAAGCAGGACAAGGGGTGAGCCATCCCAACTGACTGAGCTGACCACAGGCCCTTGGACATGTCCGTGATGGCATGCGCACGAGATTGGAACAGTACGCCAGAGAGACGACAGGCGGAGCAGAGACGTGTGGAAGAATGGTGGAAGGGTATTGCGAGCAGATTGCAGGACAGGCAACGGACAGTGAGTTTCGAGCATGTGTGTAAAGCTAAAATTGCAGTCTCGGCGCAAGGATCGTCCAGGGCCACCGACCAGACCGGAGCGTTGTCCGCGCTGTCACAAGGCATGTCGACAATGCACGATGCATCTGTTTCTCGAGCTCAAGCCCGTATTCAAGATACGACCACTATGGCGCAATCTCTCTTATCATCAGTGAGTCACCATCTGTTTTGCTCAGCTTACAATAGAATGCATCTTCGGCGTCTACATTCAACTCGACGTACAAGGCAGCGGCATCAGCCGTATCGAACATGACCGATGCTACAGCTCGATTCCTTGCGGAAGGTATTGCTGAGGATGTTCCCACGGGAATCACTCCTCGGAAACGCACATACAACGTCCAGACATCATGGGATCGTACCGAGCCTCGAGACGCGATAATCGCCAAACTTCGAGCGACTACTCAGGTCGCGTTGGAAACGACTCCAATACCAACTGTTCCTTCGTCTACTTCGATCGCTTCGGATGGGTCTCACGAGTCAACAGCGAGTACGAATGTGGCACCGCCAGTATCGCTATCTACGAGTCAAATGAGGGCGCCGAGCAGGTCGAAATTGGGCAAGATGGGAGAGAAAGAGTTACCGGGAGACAAGATCGTTCTGCCGCCTCTAGGAGAATCGGGCATCAATCTCCCTCGGCGGGTGAGGAAGTGAGGCGATCCCAGGCGTGTGTGGAGTTGTTGGTGAAGATGATGATGGACGAGATCTTGCTGGACATTTGGGCATTAATGACTGTTAAGCATGCATATGAAGAAAAGACTTGGATGATTGATGTGTTTGATAAGAGCCACTCAGTGGAGTTTGATCTGTGATTTATTGAGCTGTGGGCCGTTCTGTGTATGAGAGATGATCAATCGAGTGAAAAATGACTCGATGTTTTGGTGTTCAAGTTATGGTGTGTACCTTGAGCATACGGTTTGTTGGTTAAATTAGTCACTGACTTTACTTCAGATGTGGACTGCAAGAAAGTTGTCTTGAATAAACAAGATACATGTACGCCCAAAAATATATATACCTGTAAGACTTAAAGATCAAGATCTAATGTACTTCTGACTAGATTTTCTGTGTTTTCCTATCTACACTTTAACACAAGATGTATGATCTGGTGTTCTCATCCATCCTTTACGACAACTATAAACCTCACATTTACCGATATTGCAGCCCATCCATCTGACACCTGGGATAGCCGTGCAATCTTGACCTTGACCGAGTGTCGCACATCCTCCACAACTTGTCAAGTCATTTAAAGCATCCATACATTCGTATGCACCGTCTTTACCTGCTTCACCAGCCAAGGGACATGCGGCCATACCTCGTGGACAAAGCTTGTGGTTCACGTTCTCCACCATACCTAGTTGGAAAGCTGGTATAGGCGCTTGTAATTGTGGTTGTTGAGGTGTGGCAGTCCTTGCTTGAAGGTATCGCTTGGATGGTTGGCCTTGCGTAGCAGTAGTGGTCGTGGTGCTGCTGGTGCTGGTAGTTGCTTTGGCAGTGCTGGAAGAGGACGAGGAGGACGAGGACGAGGAGGTACTAGTGCTGGAAGAGGTGCTGGTGCTAGTCGACGTGCTGGTACTGGTGCTAGTGCTGGTTTTGGTCGTGCTGGAGGAGGTGCTGGTGGAAGTGCTGGTGGAGGTGCTAGTGCTTGCTTTGGAGGTGGTGGTGGTGGAAGAGGTGCTCGTGCTCGTGGTCTTATCATCGCAAGGGGTAGAGGTGGAGGTCGCTTTGGCGGTGCTGGTGCTTGTGGTTTTGTCATCGCAAGGAGTGGAGGTCGCTTTGGCGGTGCTGGTGCTTGTGGTTTTGTCATCGCAAGGAGTGGAGGTCGCTTTGGCGGTACTGGTGCTTGTAGTTTTATCATCGCAAGGAGTGGTGGCGGCAGCACGTGCGACTTCGCGATGACGCCAATCGCGGTGTTGAGGATGCGCTAGAGGTGTCGATGATGAGGATGAGGATTCGGTAGTAGTAGTAGCCGCGTGGGTTGAAGAGATGGTAGGTTGGGGTTCGGTAGATGATGTAGTGTGCTGGACCACACAATCGGTGTCACCGTCAGGACAGACACACACACCGTCGACTTCGGATTGACCGGCAGGGCAACAAATAGTTTCATGTCCTACCCAGCCATCTGTTCCTGCAGGACAACAGATATCGTTACTCTGGTATGTCGAGCAAGAAAGCTCGGGTGTACAAGTATCGCCAGATCGCGAAATGCCAGTGTTACTACAACATTTGCCCATGTAGTATGTCTGAGAACGGGTGCAGCAGCCTCCGTTTGTTGAAGGTCGTGTTGGGTCGCAGGACGACGAACCGCATTCACCGTTACTGAGCTTGGAAAGGGAGCCACAGGTGTACCCGCCGTTTCCGTCACAGGTTGGTTGAGCGTGAGGAGGATATGAGCGAGTTTCTCCCTTTGATACAATCTACGATCAAACAATGTCAGCCATTTGATTCGTCTTTGCGTGTCTTAAAGGAGGAAAGTAATCAACGTACATGATCCATCAAGACATTTCGCATATCCCAATTGATACTGTTTTGCCAGGCAAAATCATCGAGGTCATTGCTGCAGATACAACCGAAATCAAACGCGTAGCCGTGGTATGAACCGGCCACATTAGCGCAGGTCGCAGACTGCCAACGCTCTTCGAGAGCTCGAGCAGCGGTCGCATTAGGGTGAGCGGCCATGCCAGAGGGAACAAGGGCGGCGAGGGTAAGAGAGGCGGTAAGAAGAGTCCACATTTTGAATTGTTGTGGATTTTGTTTTGAGAGGTCGAAGAGAAGAATAAGTCGGGTAGGCAAGGTCGGAGGACGAGAGAAGCTACGCTGGGGATGGGCGTAGAGGTGGTTCGAGTTGAGAGATGAAGAGGGAAAGAAACAGCTGATCCCATTTTGGCTAGGCCAGTCTTGTATGAGTGAGTACTGCATTCATTTTTTCTCTTGTCGTAATCTCATCGTCGCAGCCAGATAAGGTCTTAATTGTCAGTTCTTCGGAGGACGTAATAGGGACATGCACAGAAGCCGATCTCGACGTCAAGGCTTGGGAGATCCAAGGAAGCGCAAGCAGAAACCTCAGACAGCATACAATAAGTCACACAGCCCGCTTAGGATCCATTCTCCCGAGGTACCTTACCCGGGTACATGTGGCTGTTGTCGATCATCAACGGAACAACCTAAATGTCTCAGTTGGATCTATCTCAACGAGCACAGCAGTGGATCTGAAGAAATGAATAAGAATTAGAATCAGTATAAGGACACGGGGACCTGGATAATCAGTGTTTTAGTTGCTTGCTTTGGTGTGCCGGAAACAAAAATACGGCTGAGACGGGAACACATGGGGATTATGTCACCCGCTGTGAGAGCAGAGGAGGGGGGGACTGACCCTGTTCCCGTCCCGCATAGTCTCGGATGAGGAGTGACGAAGAGATGATCGACAGGGACGACGGATGACTTGACGCGAGACATTCCGGTGACTACTTTTTACACAAGAGGGGAGAGGACGGAGGTATGAACGTGAGAAAACGACCAGAGGATCGACGCCACAATTGCCCGCTTTGAGCCCTGGCGGCTGAGGCTCTGGGTTTTTATTCGGTCCTACCTTTATACTCTGTTTGTACTGTTTGACGGAATTTCTTCATGTTTCGGATGATGTTCTGGAAAATATCAAAGGGCGACAGCAGCACGGCCAATGACTGGGTCTGTTGTCTCGGATGAACAAGTGCGTTGATGTAAAGTGAACGAGACATGGAGTATGTATGAACGTTTATGCAGCGGAACGATCCATTCGGCCGATGAACGTTTAGTGCAAGCCGCGGGCTAGTCGGTTGCACGCAAAGGCCGGTTACTGTCCATGCCTTGTCACGTATATTCATCTACTCAGCTACCTGTCGGCATCAGTCAGCCTATAATAGCAGCATCCATAAGTCACAGTAGCCAAGCGAACGTCAGATATCTCAGCTTGGGATCACTTCATGCGCTCGTCGACGCAGAGATCCGTCGTGCTCTGTATTCCAAGTGGGTGTCGACGACTAGAATGTCTGCAACCTCATGAGCGCAACGAAGACTTTTGGCTTCTCAATCTGATTCTAGCTTGCTTGTCAATATTCCCACTTTGCTTCGAAAAGGTTTCATCTGTTTATCTGATTCCGGAAGTCTGCCTCCCCTCTCCTCGCAGCTATCGGCTTTGTCCGTGATATCGCCATTTTCCATCAGCCCCTATCTCTCATTTACTATTTATTTTCAATTCCATCTCTTCATCGATCACTCACTTACCACCAGCTACTGCACCCCTTCTCACCTTGTTCACTTGTTCTTCTATCTAACTCTGCACGTAAAATCGCCTTGAGTGAAAGATAAAAGTCAAAGATGACAGCACAAAAGTTCTCTACCTTGGCTGTGTGTGCGAATATCTCAAAGAGCAAGCTCGATGAGCTAAAGAAAGAATTCCATACCGTGCATTATCACCCTGATGCCAAAATTCCAGATGAGATACTCAAGGATATCGATATCTGGTTTACGAGGTATCTTGGATTTCCTGCAAATGTAAAGAGCCTAGAACAGATCCCTAAAACAAGGCTTCTACAGCTCACTAGTGGTCAGTCTTCTCATGTCACCTCTGAACCCTAGGCTTTGTTAGGGCAACTTGATACTCCTCAATCGGGAGGCATAAGGAAGAAGAGAAGAAGAGACAGCTGCTGATCCAATTCAGCTGGAGCAAACGTCGCACTCACCAATCCGGTTTTGCATGAGAAAGGTGCACACAACCAGATCTCAGTCTGCTCAGCATCTGGCAAGTTTCGCTTGCATAATGCCATCAAGTCTGCTCGCGCTGATCAAAACACAGGTATTCATACAATGTCGATTCCTCAATATATCATTGCTCAAATCGTCAACTGTATGTTATCTTGGCCCTCTCCATACCCTTGATCCCATTATCCTGCCCTGCTCAACCTACGATGACTGAATGATTGACAACGATATCTAGTATACATGAAACACCAGATCCAATTCCATCTGTGCCGAGTGAGTATCCCTGCCCTTGAAAAGACATACCCCCTCTGACGAGCATCCATCCAAGACAAACGCACATTGGCCTACTAGGCAAGATATTCAACAGGATCTTCCGGCGAGCGGAACGAATCTTTCTTCTTTACCGCTATATGGAAAGACGGCTGGGTTATTGGTGAGTGTCAAAGACAGTTTTCTTTATCCTCCGTTTCTTCGCTGTGCCTCGTTGTGATTGCGTGCGATGGATCGGGATAGTTATACCTGGTCCATGATCCTGATCTACGATCCTGGTGGAACGAGGTAGAGATAGAAACCCCCTGCTCACATCATTTGCAACCATGTGTCTTTCGACGCATTCGTCTCTGTCCTTAACGACAAAGACTCTGCCTCTCGCTAACCTCCCCAGGGCTATGGCCACATTGCACGCGAGACAGCACGACTCCTCAAGGCATTCAACGTCACCGTCATCGCTGCCAACTCTAACGGTTCCAAGCGTGTCGACGACGGAGTGAGTACCGCTCTCTGTCTACATATCAAGTCCTTCACCGACTAGGAATTTGTAGCTGATTAGGTTGTATAGTACATTATCCCTGGTACTGGTGACATCGATGGTGAGTGAGCGTTCGATCAATTACGCACTCGGGATTTCCAGACTTCCAAATCATTACTGATTTACGCCAAAATAGGCTCCATCCCTTCTGCATACTATTCGACAAATGATAAAGCATCATTCAAGGAATTCTTGAGTAAATCAGATATACTCATTGCAAGTCTACCTTCAACGCCCCAAACTCAATGGTTACTCAAGAAAGAACACTTTGGTGAGTCTTGCATCTCGATGGTCATGATGAGTTTGATAAAATGCCTTTCAAAACTTCTGTAGTTTGTCTTTTTGCTGACCTAGATATTTTCTGTCTGTATAGAACATCTACCAAAAGGTGCAGTGTTCATCAATGTCGGTCGTGGTAATCTTGCAAAGTCAGGTAAGTTTTAACGACCAAACATCTTCTTCATCTTCCCGTCATCTAATCTTTTCTTTTTTCTTTCTTTTTTGCCATCAATTTATTTTTCAACCGTCTAAGTCTTCAATTTAATCATCTTGCCCTATCAAAATTCTCTCGCACAGTGTTCTGAATTATCTTCCCCTCATTGAAAATCTCACATTATTCAATTTATCTTTCTCTCTCACTGGAAAAACAAAACTAACAATCAATCTCCCCCCCCCCCTCCCCTACAACAGAGGATATAATTGCCGCTCTCGACTCGCCATACGGTCTAGAAGGCGCCGCACTGGACGTGACAGATCCTGAACCTCTACCTGATGGTCATCCACTCTTCACCCATCCAAAAGTAATCATCACCCCACATACATCTGGAGACTTTGTAGGCTCTTTCGATGCTGGTGCAGATGTTCTTTTGGCACAGGTCAGAAGATTAAGGGCAGGTCAACCTTTGATGAATCTTGTGGATCCCCAAAAGGGTTATTAAGGTATCATTCTTATACGTACTTTGACCTTGATTATGACTGTACCGGTAGTCTAGGTAGTACTACTGTACCAGGGGAGAAGATAGATAGATCTGGATGGGATTGGATTGGATTTCATCGATAAACAAGACAATATCTATCTGATTTGGATGCATAGAATAGAAATCAATGTAATGCATTGCTTCTGCTTCTGCTTCTTCTCTAACGCATTGATAGCTGCCCCGATCCCACTCTTTGGTTGCTAACAATCCTTTGGGATGGAT
>MCFC01000113.1:0-42426 GCA_002105065.1 Naematelia encephala
ACCGAATTGAGCAGATCCAGGAAGTTCCTCTTGTCGTTTCTTCCGACATTGAGAGCACGACCAAGACCAAGGCCGCCGTCGAGCTCCTCAAGACCCTCGCTGCTTATGCCGACATCACCAAAGTGTCCAACTCGCGAAAGATCCGTGCTGGAAAAGGAAAATTGAGGAACAGGCGTTACAGGCAGAGACGTGGACCTTTGGTCGTCTACGCCAAGGATGAGGGAATCGTTCGAGCATTCAAGAACGTTCCCGGTGTCGAGACTGCCCCCGTTGAGAGCCTCAACCTCCTTCAGCTCGCACCAGGTGGTCACGTTGGTCGATTCATCATCTGGACTGAAGCTGCCATTGCCGCCCTTGACTCTGTCTACGAGAAGAAATCTCACTTCATGTAAGTACTCTCTCTTTCTTTCACACTGTACTCTTTAACGTGTTTCTTTGTCTGACTTTCATAGCTTGCCAACTGCCAAGATTGCCACTTCTGACGTTACCGGTCTCATCAACTCTGATGAGATCCAGTCTGTTCTCCGACCCGCCGGCCAGGCCGTCGCCAAGAGTACGTTATATATCTTACGTGTCATCAAATACTGACGATTTCACTCTTTTCAGGGCCATTCACCCAGAAGAAGAACCCTCTCCGAAACAAGGCCGTCCTC
The DNA here is from genome assembly GCA_002105065.1 of Naematelia encephala. Lineage (NCBI taxonomy): Eukaryota > Fungi > Basidiomycota > Tremellomycetes > Tremellales > Naemateliaceae > Naematelia > Naematelia encephala. The sequence continues at coordinate 654 of MCFC01000113.1, forward strand.
TTCCGACTGAACCCTTACGCCAAGACTCTCCGCCGACAAGAGCTCCTCCGCCAGGAGCGAAAGTCCAAGGCCCCAGTCAAGAAGGCTGCTGATGTTGCTGGCAAGGACTTCTTGGACATCTTGCACGCTGCTTAAAAGGACCACGGACATCCTGCATGCTGTTCAAAAGGGCAATGGAAGGAATGCTGGTTAGTTTGTAGGGTGCGAGATGCGATGCCTCGTTACGCTGGTGGTGTGTTTTTTGCTTGACACTACATCCATTGCGACTCTAGCGCCCAGTCTAAGACACACTCCATTGCGACTCTAGCGTCCATTCTAGACTGTATATTAAACAACGCCTTCCATGATCCGCTTGTGGAGCAAAATGATTACTTTCTTGGATATTGAACAATGAATTTGATTCCGGCGGAAATGTAAAAAAAGTCGAGTGATTGCGCCCCAGCTTGAAATTTCCAACAGAACCATTAATCCGTTGATACCGACTCGAAGTATCGTCTCGTCTCGTCTCGTCTCATCCTAAACTTTCGTACTCTCTCTCTGAATCACCCACGTATTCCTCCACATATATACAGTTCTTAGAGGATAAGTATATATTATCACAACCAATCACTTCAAAAGTCAAGAACAAGAACAACGAACAAGTCAAGAAAAAAGAAAATGACAACACGATCTACAACACCTCCTAAACGTCGTGCATCTCAACCACCATGGACAGTTCCAGGACCTGCGAAAGCATCCAAGATGTCTGCTGATGCACCTGCTTTCAATCCATCTCGACCTTTTATTCAAAATCCAACTTCAAATCCTACCACGACTTCAACTTCTACCTCGAACCCAACTTCTACTTCAAACTCCAACTTGACTATACCAACAACGACAACGCCTACGCCTTCGACTATAATCAATCGAGATTCAAATGATATTTCCAATCCAACAATCTCTGCCACTAAATCCAGTAATGATGATAGTCTAGATTTAGAAGCTAGATTGGAAGCTGCTGTAGATGCTAGTAGAGCTACAAGACCTTTACCTGGTAGTAGACGACCTGGCGTTGGAGCGGATCTAGTCCCGAAGCAGGCTGTTGTGGCTAGGAAAGATGAGAGTGGTGCTGGTGGTGGGGAAGGTGGAAGGAGGTTGATCGTTGTTCTTTCTCAGGTGAGTTTTAGTATTTACTTCAATCTCTACTTCTACTGCTACTTCTAATTCTACTTCTTATTCTACTGCTACTGTTACGTTGACTTCATTGCTACTTTTACTGCTTCTTCTCCTTTTATCTCTACATCTACCTCTACTTGCACTTGTATACTTTCTCAAAGAGAAAGAGAGATGAGTGGCATGGGACGAACAAGGCTACATCTTGAACTCTCTCTATCTCTCTATCTCGTCTCTTTAGGATCATATCTCGTCCTTCTCTCTCCCTCTCTCTCCTGCCTCTCATATTTTCCTTCTCCCATCCCAACAACACGTACTAACAATTCAGGCATGCCTCGAAGCATACAGAGTCTCATCAGGATCAGGAGGCAAAAACGCTTCTGGCAAAGAAGCAAAATACGCCTTACTCAATTGTGATGATCATCAGGGTATATTGGCTAAGACTGGAAGGGATATCGCGGATGCTAGACCTGATATTACGCATCAGGTGAGTGGAGTTTGATCTTTTTCTATTGCCATTATGTGGTTCCTTCTCGATCGAATGGACTGGCTTTGCTTGATGGACTGGCGTTGCCCGATAGACTGTCTTTGCTTGACGGACTGGCTTTCCTTGATGGACTGGCTTTGCTCGATGGGCATCAGCCAAATGTCGTTTTGTCCACTTTCCTATCCCTGATCGATCATCGTGACCTCGTACAGATGCTAACCCCTATAGTGCCTCTTGACCCTCCTCGACTCGCCTTTGAACAAAGCTGGTCTTCTGCAAGTCTACATCCACACGGCAAAAGGAGTCTTGATCGAGGTCAACCCGAGTGTGAGGATACCCCGGACGTTCAAGCGATTTTCTGGACTCATGGGTAAGTTCATTCGTCTTATCATCTCTGCAGTCATAGTAGCTGACGCCACGCAGTCCAACTTCTTCATAAATTGAGTATCCGAGGTGTTAATGGATCCGAAAAGTTGTTGCGCGTCATCAAGGTGTGTAATACCCTGCCGAAGCTGCAAAATCAGAGCTGAGAGATGTAGAATCCCGTGACAGATCATTTCCCCACCAACACCATCAAACTCAGTGAGCGTTTCATACCATTTCAAAATCAGCTTCTAACGTGCCAGCCCTATCCGCCGACGCCCCGACCATCCGCCTATCGCAATTCCTTCCAACTCTTCCAGAGACCCACTCCATTGCCGTCTTTGTCGGTGCCATGGCGCGAGGGTGAGCTACTCTCTGTTGTATTCGTGTTCCATGGCTGACATTGTTACTCAGCGCGGATAACTTTGCCGATCAATATGTCGATCAGAAGATCTCGATCAGCGATTACTCGTTGTCGGCCAGTGTGGCGTGTGGGAAGTTCTGTTGTGCCATGGTGAGTGTTTTGTCACGCTTGATCTCCGGTGTTTTTTTGTCACGTTTGATTTCCTGTGTCTTGTCACGCTTGAACTCTGAATGATTCATTGCCACGCTCGAAATCTCAACGGCAATGTGCTGACGACTCTGCTTTAGGAGGAAGTCTGGGATATTGTGTGAAGAGTTTGCTTTACTTGACTAGAAAGAATGGATTTGGATCAATTCAGTTCCTGGCGATATAGGTTTGTATGATGGTGTATGCATATATACATATGGATGGATGGAGATATACCTTGAGTATTCATTACACACGAGTATGGACAAGAAGCAAGAGTCTACTCGGTCTTCGCCGTTGGTTTCACATCGGATCTTGGGTTTCAGGTCCAGCAGTTGACAGACTCTCTTCTTTGATTCCAACAATGTCCCTCTTAAGCATAGGAACCAAATGCTCATCATGTAATCTAGTCGATTTCCTACCTATACCATGCTCAAGATGTAATTTACCATTCTGTTCAACCCATATCTCAACTCATCAATGTCATTCCAACTCATCATCGTCAACATCAACATTGAGGTCATCGGATCTGGACGGATCAAAAGATGTTCCTTTTAGATCTATATGTGGATATGAAGGATGTGAAAGAATATCTATAGAGGGAATAGGAGGATATGATGATATGGATATGTTGGGTCCTGCAAAACAAGTTCGATGTTCTTTCTGTTCAAGAGCTTTCTGTACTTTGTAAGTGAAAAGTCTACTCTCTCTCTTTCTCTTGTGTCTCTGTGTCTCTGTGTCTCTGTGTCTCTATGTCTTTGTGTCTCTATATATATATATATATATGTGTGTGTGTGTCACTCCCTGTGTGCCTCTGTCCTTGCTGAAGCCCCTTTCCGACTTTCTGTATAGGAACGCTGACGATACTACCACCTCAAAATAGACACAGACAACAAGCTCAACATGATTGTCCTGGTCCTAAAGATTATACCGTCCGTTCAGAGGCTGCTTTGGTACGAAAAGCCAAGGCGGAAGAGATAATGGCGAGAACTTTTCCCGAGATGATAGGTAGGGTTATCCCGAAGCCTCCTCGTGGACGTGATGTTGTGATAAAAGAACCTACGAGTAAGACGATATCGATAGGAGTATCCAAGACGACATCAATAGGAGGGTCCAAGACGATTCCAATCGGATTATCCAAGACTGGATCGACAGAAGTATCGAAGTTAGGATCGACAGGAGAATCCAAGACTGTATCGACAGAAGTACAAGAAGCTCCATCATCATCGTCATCGACAATACCAGTCATTGATATTGAAAGTAAAGAACAAGTCAAGAAAGTGAAGAGTAAAGCAGATAAAGCATGGGAAATACAACTACGAAAAATCCGATCTACAGCCAGACCTTTAGAGTCTGGAAAAGGTACAGATGAACATGAACGAAGAAGGTTCTTTGAGATTGATGTGAGGCTTGATGGTTCGGAGAAAGCAGTTAAAGATTGGCTAGAAGGTAGGGATTGGCCATGGGTTGGGAAAGCAGAGAGAGTCTGGGTACGAGAGGTGGGTCTTCTCGACTCGACTTGAAGACTGGAAATTAGAAAAGATGAGCTGATTCATGCCTCTTTGTCTTGGTTGGAAATCACAGGATATGCCAATTGGAAAGGTATTAGACCTCATCATACAGCAGAAAAAGGTCATTCGGCCCAAACCTACAGAACCACAAGTGAGTCCTTCCATAACAACAACTCTCTGGACTGTCCACTGTGTTCACTCTGTGGCACAATCATAAAGTGTCCACGGGACAAGTCTGAGACAGAGGCTTCACTCCAACTTCTTAGCCGAGGGTATAGATCACTGACTTATCGCTTCCTCAGCTAAAACTGCGAGCACTGGTCGCAACCCCCGACGAGCCTCGCTCTGTTCGACATCTCGATACAGCTCATCCCGCTTCGTCCATCCCAGAAGGATCGCTCGTGGTTCTCTCTCGCACATCGCCATAGCCTAGTTCCTCTCGCACATACTCATAGCCTGGTTTCTCGCGCACATCTTCATAGCCTAGTGCCTCGTGCGCATCTTCAAGCACTTCATAGCACATCTTCATAGTACGTAATAGTACCCATAGTTTACGCACCGCGTGGGGGGGTATCAAATGCATGGTGTATGATTGTTGTTGTATCTCTCGTTCCTGTCTAACCTGTCAAGAAGATCGATCGCTTGAGTCGTGTTGGTCCTCTCCATCCTATGAAGTCGATCACTTGAGTTTTCCTCCTTCGACGAATAAGACATGTCGACCGACTGCATGGACAAAGTTTTAGCTGTTGCAATGCAGATACAAGAAGAGAGGAGAAGAGAAGAGAAGATAAACGCAACAGATAGAGGCAAGGGCTGGATAAATGGATGGAAGAACAAATGAATTGAGGAATGAACAAGTAGACGAACCACCACATACCTCTTGGATCATACTTCATCATACTCATCTTTGCGGCCGTACGTACACGTGTAGTGGTATAGAAGAAGCCAGTCAAAGCAGTTGAGACGAGTTTGATGATGATACGCCTGAGAAAGGAATTAGCAAGTGTCCGAAATCAACGAGGTAGGAGGTAGCCAAGGATGGTTGGTTTGAATGGCCACGGTCTGATGTTTCACCAGAAAGGTCAAGGGATACATGAGAATGTGAGGGGGAGGGGACATACCTATCTCTCGTTTTCTTTGCCATCTTGTGCTCGTCGTTGTCGTCGATACAATGATCATTCGTTACTTTTCATCCAGCTGAAAGTAAAGGTTACATATCGGTATGACGTGGTATTTACTTTGAAAACGTTATCAAACACCTCCACAAGTTGTGTCTACTCAATCCAGGTCTATTACTTGAACGATACACTCTTCTGTACATTGTAGCGAGTTGATTAGTTCTTCGCTGGAGAATACAGAAAATAGGAACTGAAATATGGCATCTTCATCACTCGACGCACCTCCAGGTGTCACTCGTCCTGTTGTCTTCTTCGACGTGAATATTGGCGAGACTCCAGCCGGGCGTATAAAGATGGGTAAGTTCCTTCTTCTTACATATCATGTATTTTTATCACATAAAGAGCGATCCAGAGCTTCTAAAAGTCCACTTCTTATATGTATATTCTTGCTGATGAAATGTCTTTAGAGCTGTTCAGCGATATCACACCAAAGTCAGCTGATTTTTCCTTGTTTTTCCAAACTGGACTTGAGCTGATTCTGGTAGGACAGCAGAGAACTTTAGACAATTATGTACTGGTGAACATAGGTATGTCCCTCCCTATTAATCACCACACCTACTACTACTTCATGATCGTTGTTATCTTTTCGTCAAGCTTTACATAAGAGATTGAAGGTCGATACTGAGAATTATATTGTAGGATAAATTCAACACCTCAAGGGTTCAAATCATCAACATTTCATCGGTAAGTCCTTAGCTTCACCATCTGATCCATCAACTACACTTCACTATCCTCGCAAGCAGTGATTTAGCTGCTACAGTAGCTTAAAGTCACTTCTCCATCTCCTTAAATCTACATTGACTCGAGCTGACTTTATATTCTAATTGTATCGCTTTACAGAGTGTATGTACAGACTTTCAATAAATTCTACCAAAACGTCCTAATATCACAACAGGATTCCACAATTCATGATTCAAGGAGGCGACTTTCAACGGAATGACGGAACAGGTTCTTTCTCTATCTACGGCGCTCAATTCGAGGATGAAAACTTCGTGGTCAAACATACTGGTCCAGGATTGTTGAGTATGGTCAGTCGAGTAATCCGTTATCCCTTCAAATAGTATAGGGTCGCTTCATCATCTTCAATGCCCTTTCGAGCAACCATCATTCGCTGACATGACATAATAGGCAAACTCAGGACCAAATACAAATGGATGTCAAGTAAGTTCTCCCTTGCTCTCCTCTTTGCCTTGCCCCATCACGCCAAATGACCTTTCTTGCACATTAAAACTCACTATCACTCTCTATAGTTCTTTATCACCTGTGCACAGGCAGAATTCCTCGACGGCAAACACTGTGTCTTTGGGCGTGTCATTGAGGGATTATTGACCGTTCGTAAGATTGAAAATGTCCCTACAGGACCTAATAATCGGTTAGCTGCATTCCTTTGTTTTCCCCACTCGCCGTTGAATACCCAGCTGAATCAATGTTAGACCTAAACTCATTTGTCGCATAACAGAATGTGGAGAGATGTAGTGTCTGGTATGCTCGGATGACAGGTTCGGAGAATTGTCAAGTAGGATAGCAAGTGCGGACGGAGATTCGTGAAGTCGCGCTCTGAGAACATACAAGTCAAGAAGCAGGTTGGATGTAGAGAGCTCTTACGTAGAGAGAGGGAGATAGGCACGGAAGTAGATGGCCGTAGCATTCATTATAACATCATGATCATAAACGTATCGTCTCGTCATATCATATAACCCTTGAGATCCCAAAAAGTAAAAACGAAAACGAAAACGAAAAAGCAAAAGACACCTCACTCCTCACTTTTCACTCTAATCCAACATAACCAGCCGCACGTCCAATCTAGTCAAAATCACATCAGTTCAAATTCAAATCGACTTGATCATTCTCGCCTTGCCCCCCCCCCCCCCCCCTTGTCCCCTCCTGTATACACGAAGGACTTGTATTTTTGTACTAATCATTCAAAGAGAGAGAGAGAAGAGAGACTTGGACTCACGGTAGTTTTTTCAAACATTTCAGTAGTGACCTGTGCCAAAAAGCCAGGAACACTTTGTCTTTCTACAATCCAAAAATGTCTACTCTCTTCTAAACCTTTTGCGAGTGCGCCAGTCATTTGCATGGTTCCAAAATGACCTTCTTGACTTGCGAATTTCAGTGTGAGGCCCATTTTACCTTTTGGTGCGTACATGCTCGTCAATCGTATGTCGGCTCCTGATTCGTCGAATTTTATACGCCATCCAAGTAATGAATAGACTGCTTCGAGGAATTCTTTGGATTTATTACCGAAGATCTGATAAGAATTTGGGGTCAGTTCCGCGCATCATGAAGATAGAAAATAGAAAACAAAATAAAACAAAACAAAACAAAACAAAAACAAACGGAGTAGAGGAAAGAGTAAATTGGAATTGGGATATATGAAGAGTAAAGTGGGGACAAAAACAGACCTCTTTTAGTCGTAAAAGACGTTTAGCATGAGCACGTTCCAGCTCGTCTTTTTCTTTCCGTAATCTATCAAAGCTTTCTCTCGGAACCAAGCCTTGACCATCTGCGCCATCCGCACCAGCTCGATCGACCTTTGCCAGTCGGTCCAATAACGCTTCGTTCTCTCTCCGCAGATCATCCAGTACCTGTGTTCGTACTGCGTGGATTTTATGTGCAGGATTCGCTCGAAGTTCGATACATCGTTCCAATTGGGGATTGTACTCTCCTGATGCTACTCGGCGCATCAGGTCATTGACTTCTGCATCCAGAGTGGTATTGGCTGATGTGAGTTGAGATATGGTCGATTCGAGCGATTGGATTTCTGTCCTAGAGTAAGCACGTGATTTTCCACAATCACAACCAAGAGGTTCGCATCATCGACTTACCTCTCTCGAGCTGGCCGATCCGTTCTTCCGCTTCTGAAAGGAGGGAAGCCTTGACCAATCCTGCACCTTGAGTGATCCGATCTTCCACCTCGCGAGAGTCTCGCTGCATGCCTTCTACTTCTCGTCTAAAAGTCTCGACGAGCGTCTCCAGGTGCGCAATCCGTCCTGCAGAGTCTGCCGTGCTCACACCAGAATCACCGGCCTGAAAGGTCAGCGTCAGACCAACCAAGGAAGACAAGGCACTCACAGGAAGAGCTCTCAGAGCATCGATTTCCGCTCTGGCCATCTGTTCCCGCCGCTCGGCGCTCATACGACCTTCCTTTGCCCATCGCAACTCTCGTTCCGCCTCTTCAGCGCGCTTGCTAAACGAGAGAATGGAGGCAGTCGATCGCATCTGATATTCGTTAAATCGTTCCTGCAGCACCTGCAGCTCGCTGTCCTTCTCTACGAGGTCCTGCGTGGCTTTCTGATGCAGCGCTGACAGAGCCGAAAGTCGATTCTGCAGCGTCACTGTATCTTCTGATGAGATCGACGTCGACGAGAAATTTTGAGTTAGAGAGCTATTCATCTAAATCAGAGATTGCCCTCGGATACATGAGACAGGCTCACTCCATATCCCGACGAGCACGTTCGAGCTGTAGTTCCAATGTCCGTATTTGCTCTTTCAAAGTACGTTCAATCTCCTTGGCCGCTCTGTCCGCAGCGTCGGCCTCACGACACTTTTGTCGTAATTCGATGACCTCGGATTGGAGAGATGCATGGTTCCTATCCAGCGTAGCGAGGTGTTGGGATTGCCCTGATCAATTGCATCAGCTCTGTTCCACTGTCATTCGAATATCGAAAGACTGACGCCTCAACTCTTTCCGCACAGTATCATCAACATGTCGATCGACAGCCTCGTCCTCTGCGCCTCGCCTTCGTTCCTCCGCTTTACGCCTCTCTTCCTCCAAATCGATACTGAGGCCTCTAGCTCGCCTTTCCCATCCACGCAGAGACTCGCGCTCTTCTTCGAGCTCTTTGATCCGCGATTTCAGATGCGTGGTCTCCGCGCTCGAGTTGAGTGAGAGAGCAGCATGTTGATGTGACAGATGACTGTGCTCAGTCTCGAGTTGAGCAAAAGAAGCCTTCAATGCTGAGTTTGACGACCGCAGTTCAGAGACCTGTCGAGAAAGTCGTAACTTCAGGGGAATCAGCAGACAGTCGCTCGCTATCACGTGAAGTTCAACGTACCCTTTCCTCTGCCCATTGCTTCTCTCGCTCCTCACCCGTTTCTCTCTCCTCCTTTTCTCCTTCGTACAACACCATTCTTTCACCCTTCAGTCGCTCAATCTCAAGCTGTTGCTCCTCTATACGGCGAGCTTGCTCGGCTTCGACACCCTCGAGAGTCAGTATCCGCCGCTGAAGTGTCGTCGTTTGTGTCGAGCTGCTAAGGCTCTTTCTCGAGTGAGGCGGTTCTGAGAACATCAATGAGGATCCCATAACGTCGGGAGATTCGGGATTTCAAAATGCACTGGGGATAGCCAGATAACATCCTGGACTGTTGCCACCCTTCGGAGTGCCGATAACGGAAAACGAGCTTACCATTTTCGATTCCAGCATCTGAAGCTCCCCTCTTTCGACTGGCAGAGCTCTCGAGGGGTGCCAGCAGACTTGTCGTTTGCAACCTACTGGCTATCGGTAATCTACTCATAGTGATCCCAGTGAGATATATCCTCGGAGATTAAGCGAATGAGAGAGAGAGAGAGAGAGATAGATGAAAGCAAGAACCAACTATGAAAAGGTAACGAATACGAGTAGTTGTTGACCATGAAACGATGAGAACAACGACGTACCAACGAAACGATCCGACGGAAAGTTGAAATCTCCTATTCGGGTAATTTGGCTCTGCAAGGTTTCATCGTTTCTGAAATTTCAGAAATCCTCACAACAACAAGATAAATCTACCATCGATAAAATATGTCAGATACAACGACAGCCCATGCTAGTGTTCTAGCACCATCACAAGCTCTTCCGGAGGATGCTATCCATGTCAAGGGACCTGATTTCAGCCGGCCAATCGACTTGCAAGAGCTGCTACGTAGCTATGAAGCTATAGGGTTTCAAGCAACTGGTCTTGCCCGTGCTATACAGATTGTCGAAGAAATGGTTTGTCCCCTCCAAGTTCCTCTGCGTTCAGGAATTCATTCAGACTGATAAGAACAGCGAAAACGACGATCAGATCCTAATGAACCTCTGACACTCTTTCTGGGCTATACTTCCAATCTCATCTCATCCGGTCTGCGAGAGATCCTCCGTTTCTTGGCGCAGTACAAGCTCGTAGACTGTATTGTCACTACGGCAGGAGGGATAGAGGAGGACTTTGTCAAATGTTTGGGCTCTACAGTCCTGGGAGAATTTCACCTTGACGGTGCAGAGCTGCGTAAAAAAGGGTAAGTTTCTTACTTGTCCCCTCCCCCCCTTGTTTGGTGTTACGTCGAGTCTGCTTGATGTCACATCCACTTTGCTTAGTGTTGTGTCGAGTCTGCCTGGTGTTGGGTGTAATCAAGCTAATCAGAGTAGACTCAATCGGATAGGAAATCTCCTTGTGCCAAATTCCAACTACTGCTCGTTCGAAGATTGGGTGGTACCGATTCTGGATCAGCTTGTAGCTGAACAAGAAGGACCTGAGAAAACACGGTGGTCACCCTCGTCTGTGATCCGTCGATTAGGGAAGGAGATTGATAATGAGGAGAGTGTTTATTATTGGTGTTACAAGGTCAGTCCTCTCCACTTCTATCATCATCATTCCTCTTCATCATCAGGGCGATTCCCGCTTTGATACCTGTTCGGCATAAACACAATTCCTCGTCGTCATTAGTTCAATTCCTTCCTTTCGGCATGCTGATTCGATCAGAACGATATACCCGTCTTCTGTCCTGCTTTGACAGATGGCTCATTGGGCGACATGATCTATTTCCACACCTACAAGACGGAATATCAACTGAACATCGACATCGTGGCGGATATTCGCCGGCTGAATGACATGTCAGTCCACGCAAAGAAAGCAGGCATGATCATCCTTGGCGGAGGGGTCTGTAAACACCAGATTGCAAATGCCATGTTATTCGTATGTCACCTGTACCTACCTAGGATGGAAACGCGCTGATACATTCGCACAGAGGAACGGAGCGGATTATGCAGTTTACATCAATACAGGCCAAGAGGTAGGTCTAGTTGTGACGAGAATGACGCTGATGAAAGTACGATGGATCTGATTCTGGCGCCAGACCCGATGAGGCCGTATCATGGGGCAAGATCCGTGCTGGAGCTGAGAGTGTCAAGGTGAGTACTGAATGCCACGCTCAATCAGTTGAATGCCGTGGCAGTCGCCTTGCTGATGTGTTGATAGGTGTATGCCGATGCTACGCTTGTTTTCCCGTTGGTCGTAGCTGCGACCTTTGGCAAAGCGCACTGGGAGGCGCAGGCTGACAAGCAAAGCGCATAGGCATTCCTGCTCTGTGTCTCTGAGTCCTGTGGAATTCATTCATCCTGTTGTAGCATCTAGTGCATTGATAGACCCACTTTCATCGTAGACAATACTAAAATACAATCATGCATCACGCAATAACATATTGACGGAAGATTCGGAGCCGACGCGCCCGTGACGAGGGGAGACACGACACTACCCGGCCACATTTCATCTACATGCTCTGTCCTTTTCTCTCCCTTGCACATCTGTCCTCCCTCTGTCCTCAAGCAAAAACAAGGGGGCAAAGCAATGGCCGCGCCCGCCCCGCGCTCCGCGGCCATCCAGATCGTGCGGCCCAACGCGAGTGCGCCGGCGTTCAAGCCTGCCGCGCAGCCACAACAACCACAACCTCAATCCCAGTCACAAGTAGCGTCTCCTGTGACGAAAACGCGGAGTCAGTAGAACAGTCCAGTCTCTCCTGCTGGAAGTCTTCACTGACGAAGAATTTATAGCGGACAATACGCAGAGGTTGTGCAGGAATGTATTGATTTATGGGTGAGTAAGAACGTGCTTGACCATAGAGTAGATGAGGCTCATGAACCAGAACTTGTAAATACCAGGACCAAGGAGTGAGTTAATTACAGCCTGTCTTTCCGTCCAAGCCTAAGCTGACGAATATAGTGTCCATTCTATCATCCTCCAGTGAGTCGCGTATGACTTTCAGGAGCGAGAGCTTTTGCTGATTATGCTCTTCTCAGCCTGGAGTAGATCCAACACTTCTTGAATCTGGAACGCAAAACCCAACCCCTTTGTCCGTCTGGTGCACTTCTTCAACAATGCCTGAAAAAAGCTGATACAACAGAAAAATTAGGCAGGCTCCTCTTGCTGCAACTCAGGTTCCTCCTGCTCAAGATGCTCCGAGGTCAGCTGGTCTAGGCGTAGCTGCGCCGGTGTTCGTACCCAAGACACCGAATCCCGTAGCAGATGTCCCCTCTCAGTACGTCAATCCATTCCTCGAGCTCCACATTCCTCATGCCTTCGTTCTCGACGACTCGGCCCTGCGCGTTCCTCAGGTCGTGTTGATCAGCTGACTCTTCACAGACCATCAACACCCTCAGTGCACCCGGGACACCTTTGGCCGCAAGCTAGTGATACTGGTCTTCCTGGCTCGACCGATGGTTCCGCGGTACGTGCCATGAATACAAGGACGGGAGATAATCTAACGCGGCCCGGGCAGATGGGATACGATGAAGGCATGCTGGGCAATCATCAAGGAATGGAATCAAACATGTACATGCAACAACCTTCAAGACATACAGTGCGTCCTATAAGACTTTAATTATTCCGTGACCAATGTTCATACGTTCGGTTCCGTTACCTTTTACAGCTCGACTATCATCTCTACACATCTCCATTACCACACGTGTCAAATCCACCAATATCTACTGCCCCTTTACATTCATTCTTCATCCCCGACGATCTACGCCGCGTCCTGCAAGCACGACAAGATGCTATCCAGGCTCTCCCATCCGGACCTACAGGCCTTCCAGCAGAACTAGGAGTATATCATACACTTGTACCACTTGGTCATCCTGTATCTGCTCCGAGCAGAGTCTGGGGACATCCGAGTCCTGTATACCGTGCGACGAGCGGGGTAGACGGGAATGTCTACGCTCTCAGGCGCATAGAGGGTGAGTCGACTCCGCTTTCCTGGCTTGTTTCAGGATCAGGAGGACAAGATGGAAAGAGAGATTAGTTAGCTGACCAATGGGAAGGTTTCAAACTTGTGAATGAGCAGGCCTTTGGAGCAATCGATACCTGGCGTAGGTTGCGGCATCCAAATATAGTTGGTCTAAGAGAAGCATTCACCACAAAAGCTTTCAACGATAATTGTGAGTTTTACCCCTTTCCCTTTCCCGCTCTTCTCGTCACTGACATGACGATAGCCCTGGTCTTGGTATATGATTATCACCCGGATAGCACGACACTCTTGGACGAACATCTTGCCCCTGATCCACCGCCGAGAATACACAACCATCCTCGACAGGGAATGCCAATTCCCGAGCGAGTGCTGTGGAGCTATATCACCCAGATCGCCAATGCCATTAAGGCGATACATGCTAGTGGGATGGCTGTTAGAGGTTTGGATATGAGTAAGGTGTTGCTTACGGGGAAGAACCGGTGAGTTGAGTTTCAGCATTGTCTTTTCACTCGAGGAGCTTGCTTGAAAGGCAAAGGATGCGAGAACAGGCGGTTCGCATTACACGGCAAAAAGCGATTGAAGGTCAAGCGCCCATCAAGGGGTTCTGCAAGCGTTTTGGATCTGCTTTGGGACATTTACCGTGTACTCAGAGCAGCATGCTGACCAAGATAGCGTTCGGTTGAATGGCTGTGGTATCATGGATGTACTCGCTTACGATGCAAACACGCCGATCGCCATGTTTCAGGTAAGTCAATTCGTAATTCTTTCGAAGCTTCTTGAGGCTGACGTCGACCCAGCAAGAGGATCTGGTGTCTTTCGGCAAGCTGATTATGCACCTCACCTGCGAGTTCTTCCAACCTGGTCAACACCCTTCAGGCCCGCTCGACCATATCACGCGACACTACTCTCCCGATGTAAAGAATATCGTGCTATTTCTGATCAGCAAGCCGCAGCCTAGTAAGAGCATCGACGATGCGATTCGGCTATCCGGCATGCGCATGTTGAATGAGCTGGATGCGATGCAAATGTGAGTTTGGGTGTAGGTAGCCAACAGCTGATAAATTCAGGTATGTTGATGTCTTGGAAGGAGAGCTTGGAGGGGAAATTGAGAATGGGCGCCTTGTGCGATTATTGATCAAGCTTGGCTTCATTAACGAGCGGGCAGAGTGAGTGGTGACTGTGATCTGTCAATGTGAGGTGTTTGCTAATCTTGTAGATTTGAGCTCGATCCTCGTTGGTCAGATACGGGGGATCGGTGAGTCGATTCCTCTTTGCTCGACAATCAGCTGATCATTTCAGGTATATACTGAAACTGTTCCGGGATTTCGTCTTTCACTCGATCGGCGTCGATGGGAATCCTGTCTTAGACCTTTCTCATGTCCTGACATGCTTAAACAAGGTTCGTTGCATTTATTTCTATTTTCAAGGATAATGGACAATGTGAGATGATCCTAACACATGAAATCATAGCTGGATGCAGGACTTGACGAACGAATCATGCTCGTGTCTCGGGACGATCAATCTTGCCTCGTGGTGAGTTACCGCGAGATCAAGAGCTGTATCGAGGTTGCGTACGGGTGAGTTTATCTGTCTGGTCGTTGTAATTGAGGAGAAGTTGGCTGATGAGTGGTTTTGTTGATAGCGAGTTGAGAAATGCGGGGAATCCAATGAGAGGTCTTCGATAGTTGTTGTTGTTTAGGAAACACAAAAAGCATCCAAAAACAGATGAAATACCGTAAAACTTGGTACTTGGTACTTGAGGCTTCATTGTTTGGCGCTGTGATCAGTCAAAAGATGAGAATTCAGCGTCATTTCGACATCTCCCTCAGTCCCGCTCCTGGTTAAACAAGAAAAGCGTGACCAAAGGAAAAATTGATTGCATTCATGCCATCACATACCGGTACATGTCAGGAAGGAGGCTGAAAAGGTCATTGGCACTTTGCCAAAATCTATGTACGATAAATACACGTGCAGGATTATCAGTGACTATGCATGTTGACGTTTCTTTGGAACTTGGACGTTGAAGTTCAAAAAAATAGGCGGCAAGACCAGAATGGCTGAACAAATTGGGTGGTCCGTGCTCTCGGGGGGTGTTCAAAAGTGGGAGAAACAGATTATTGGGTTTCTTCAACTTGACATCCATCCAGTACATACAATTGCAGAATCTTGATAATCTCTTGGGAGAGCAGGATTGATTTTGATTGATTTCTTGTGTTCATCACCATGTCAGATTTCGAAGCCGACCGTCCTGCTACTCGACTGCAACTGAAAAGAATTCAAGAAGGACTTGCACCACCCAGAAGAAGTCACAAGATCAAGCAGCAGGATGGTGAAGATGAAAATGATGGGCCTATTATCAAGAGATTACGCTCTAGAACTATCACATTGCCGCTTCCTACTCCCAAGAAGAGAAGAAGAGAAGAGAGGCAAGAGGTAAAAATCGTGCATCCTCGTTCAGTGGTCGATACCGATATGAAGATATTACGAGATCTATTCGATGGGACTCTGTCTCCTCCTCCGCCGCCGCCGCCGCCCCCGTTTCAGCCGTCATCTCCATCTCCGCCTTCGACACCTCTGCCGCTTGTGGTAAAGGAAGTGGAAGAAACGGTTGACTCTGAAGAACAAAGGCCTGATACTGGGATGAGTAAGACTCCTGAGCAAGCGGAGGTAGAGAATACCGAATCGGACTTGACTATTCCCAGTGTGATTCCTGATCCTATTGTCATTCCTGATCCTATTGTCATTCCTGATCCCATTGACATTCCTGATCCTATTTTCATTTTAATTCCCATTCCCATTCCCACTACAGCGACTGAATCAAGTCCATCCGTTGAGAAGAACTCAACTTTGGATCCCCAGCTCGAATCAAGTCAAGAAGAAGAGAGGCGACAAGAATCCATATCCGCTCCTCCTCGTACTCCTTCACCGGCACCGCCAAGTATTCCTTCACTGGTACCGTCGAATATTTCTTCACCGGTACCGTCGAATATTTCTTCACCGGCACCGTCAAATATTCCGTCATCGCCACTGCCGACAGAATCCTTCACACCTATAGATACCCTCACCACCACCACTCATGGTGATACCAGTCCTCCTCCCAACACCAAGGAGGACGTCGAGTTGGTTCAGCCAAGTCCGCCGCTCAACTCCTCGACAGATACCAATTCAGCATCCCTCCCTTCTCAGACTGCATACCAGGAAACCCCCCTCAACCAGTCAGCTACTGACCACATGGCTGACCCCCATCTCAATCCCATCTTGCTCGCCTTCTCGTCCCAACTGAACCATGATCAACAAGAGCCTCACTGTCCTTCAGCTCAGGTGAACGAACGCGCGCTTCCTATCGTTCATCAGGCAGAGACAGAGAGGAAACTCAGCAAGAAAGTCGTTCGCTTCGTCAGTCCCTTACCAGGCAGTATTCCAAGCGTTCAAGCAAAGAAATTCGAACCCAAAAACTCGACCAAGAAGCGCGCAAGCACGTCGATTTCTCCACCTACTTCTGGGTCCAACGGTCGAAAAGCTGCTGTCAAGCGCTCAAACACTCTACCGGACTACAAGAATGCAAAGGTCATAGCTAAACCTTCAAAGACTAAAAAAGACGCAATCAAGAAAGGACGAATATCGCCACTTTATGGATTGAGCTCTTCCGACTCTGAGTTTGATAACGACGAATATATTCCCACTTCCACACCAAAAGAGAAAACTCGACAATCTGTATCAACCGTTACTGCCTTGAGACCCATGTACGAAACACGTCAGGTATCACGATGTCGTATCCCAGACAGCGGCATCTCTCAACCGTGTTATAGTTATGAGACGAACAGTTTCCCGACGGGAGCCGGATTAAAAACCCACCTCGAAGTACAAAGACTTGGAAGAAGCATGTGCTCATTGCGCAATGGTGTAACTTCGACGTTCACTCCTTTGTCTGATCGGGACATCACGTTGTTTAGCGAGGTAGGTCATCGATCACTTTGGCATTGAGCTGACTTTGTAGCGGCTCGTGCGGGGCTTTGATGAGATGATTAAACGATACAAGAGCGCGAGTGTGATGTGTATCAATAACATCATTGTGAGTTCAAGACTGCTTGGGCAGGGTTGATGTCTCAGAATAAGGATCCATTGACAAATTAGCCTCAAAACGTCGATAGGTATTCAAGACAAAATACTCCCACAGCATTTGCCACCCGCCGGCCTTGGTCAATGTCAAAATCCATCGTATGTCAACTGACTTGAGCTAAGTTGATCATCTACCTGACAATGGACCAGCTTGACTGACTTCATCACTGCATACATCTCGTACGACCTCGATGATACCTCGATACAATTTCTGGTCAAGAGGTACATCCTCCTGTCTAAAAATACATGAACAAGAGATACATCCTCATGTTCCTCATGTAAACAAATGGACCAATACACATTACGCTGTCCGTGGCGGTGCACCGTCTCCATCTCACGATACAACCTGCTCACTCACTCGAGGGGGCCTAGGACTCATTGGCAGTCCGGTAGAACTCCGACTCCCATCGCTTCCTGCTGTTCGAGGTGGCTCCACTACTAATCCCCGTGCAGCCGCTTTTGCTTTCCTAGCAGCTGCCGCAGGTGGGTATTGCGTTGTTCCCGGACGGGATGTCAAGGCGGGAAGGTTTTCCGACGATTGAGCGGAAGGAGCTTCTGATTCGATATCATCTGTCGATACCTCGGAAGCAGAATCGTCTAGCGCTATACCCATCCCTGTCAGCATTAGTTCACAAGGTGAACGACCACCGAACATCAGTCAGAGACTCACCGGAATCCAACGATCTACCGCCGAGACCTAGTAGAGTATCCACTCCTCCTGCTTGGTACAGCATACTGTTCCTATTCTTCCCTCCTACAGTAAGAGCTCCCTCCGGTCCAGTATCGGCAGGTACTTCCAAAGCATTAATCTCAACCACGCCTGTTGCTGCATCTTCGCTTTCCAGCTCGTCATCGAATATCGCCCCGAAATGACTGACGAGCTCGGAAAAGATCCCAGCTGGAATGCCTAGAGTCGGTGAGAATACAATTCCAATGTTGCGTAGAGTCATTTTGTTGAGAGATGCGTTCCGAACAATGAGAATGAGGTGAGCAGTGAGTGCGCGCAATAGAGCATAGTTTGGCGGTGGCAATTCTGACACCAGGCGCGAGAGCTCAGACACCCTCGCCGAAGACTCGATGAGATCTGAATCATCAGCATAGTTCGACAAAGTCGTTAAGTGACCTACCCATTACAGCAAGGAATCGGGGATGCAATTCTCGAGTGAGCAAGCTGGCTGGAAGTTCCCTCAGATACGTCTTGAGTAATCCAGCAATCGCGTGCGGGTCCCAATGATCATCAATCGCCCGAAGATTGACATCCCCATCCACGTCGAATCTCTCCTTCAAACCCTTGATGACAGCCGAACTTCCACTGAGTCGATAAATCCCCTCCTCTTCTTCAGCGTGCTTAGCTTCGAGGTACTCGATGCACCTAAACACGATAGCCGGTAGGTTGCCAACAGACGCAATGGCGATGGAATCGGCAACCGGGACGCCAAAGACAGGCTTGCCTACTTTCTCGGGAGCCTTGCCAAACGACGGCCAGAAACGACCTGATTTCGCCTTGCGATCCCGTTCTTTGGCTTCGTAGCCCGGAGGAGCTGACATGCCTTCGTTACTGAGTTTTGTGAGGTACGCTGCAGTGTGTGTTTGGCGCGAGGGCATCATGCTTTGACGCTTGGCGGCACGAGATACAGGTATAGGCTCTGCAAGTTTGGGATTATCGGCGGAAGGGCTAGTGATCAATGTACGGGGCTGAGATTGAGCAGGCTTTGATGGTGTTTCGCTCGTCTCAGAGTCAAGAGGAAGGCTGGATTGCGAGGTGATGGATGGCGTGGAAAGGTGCGTCGGAATACTCGCTTGAGTCGCACGCTTCGACTCCAGGGAATTGATAAGGCTAGGCGAAGGTGCTCCGGAAAACTTGCTATCCGAGCTGGGCATGGATGATAAGGGTAAAGCAGAAGTAACGACGACATCCTTGCTCGACTTGCGCGAGTTGCTCCTATGGCGCTGGACGCTGACCTGCTTAGGAGCAAGCTCGGGATCAACATGGCGCACCAGGACCTCGATCCAACTGTCTCGTTCCAGATCACTCTCTGCACAGAGGACGTGGCGGGTCTGGGCACCTTTCCTTGCTGTCTCGATGATGAGAAATGCATGTCGGAAGTCATGCTCTTCGCTCGATTCGGAAGGGCGATTTTGTCGACCAATCTGTGCCCCGGTAATAACGATTGAACCGAGGTGGGTTCCACCACGCTGCCCAAATAAGCATCACTCGAATCATAGACTGCAAACTTACCGATTCGTAATACTCCATGGTAGGTCCTTCGACGACAAAGAATCTAGTCTTCCAACCACCAAAATTCTTGCCCTTCTTCGTGAGATACCCCTCCTTCTTTGCCCCACTCTCCTGAAGCTGTAGATGATCCGAACTGAGAAACTCGCACAGATCAGTCTTGTCACTCAGCGGAGCAACCAGTAAGGATTGCAGATATGCCTCAAGAGCTGCTTTGCGCTGATCAATCTTGCTCGGCGCAAAATCCTTCCATGAGCGACCTTCTGGGAGAGGCGCGACCAAAGCCTTCCACTCCTTCCGGCTCTTCCCCGCCTTGCCTTTTATGCGGGTGTCTAGGTCTATGAATGCACTGAAGAGCTTGGAGACGGACCAAGTATTTGGTGGAGACGAAGGAGGCCGAACGGTGACGGAGACGACGAAGCAGAGGACGTCACGGCCTGTTTGGTTTGATTTCACGGTGGATGTCGGGATGGTCAGGCGTGTATGTGCAAGGAGGGAGGGGGACAGGCGGTGCAGTGGACCCAGTGGGCGTTCAACAGAAGCACGTGGAGTGTCAAAGTCTTCCGACGCACGGGGCGACTCACTGCCCTCAGGATGTCTGTACGACGGTGGTGGAGAATCGGTACTACTTGATCGAGTAGGCGGGTATTGTGGCGACTCGACATCTGGTTCTGGTACTTCTATAGTCGACGCCAAGATGCGAGAAGAAGGAGGAGGTACCAAGTCTGCTTCATCTCGGCCGTTGCCGCTCGGACTGACTGAATATTGTGATGCCGGACTGAGCGTGTTGAAGCTTGAGCTTGGCTTGACGGTGGCGTCGGCAACGGGGTATATTGGCTCCCTGGGCGAATCGGCAAGAGACATGAATGTCGACACTTCGGGAGGGAATGCCATCCTACTCTCCCGCCGTGATTTGTTTTCGTTCATCGGCGAAGGGAGCAGGCCTGTAGGCGCGAGTGTTGGAGTACCTCTGATCGATTTAGGTGAGGAGGCTGTAGATGTGGAAGAAACATTGCTGCTTCCTGTGGATTCACTCGGGACTTGAAGTGTTGGTGCAGCTTTGATCGTGTCATCCCGATCTGAGTTATGTCGTCGTATTTGAGGCAATTCCACAGCTCGAAGTCCTAAACCCACCGCGCTTGAGCTATTTTGTATCTTCCGTCCCCCAATTGGCTC
Source organism: Naematelia encephala (assembly GCA_002105065.1). Classification (NCBI taxonomy): domain Eukaryota; kingdom Fungi; phylum Basidiomycota; class Tremellomycetes; order Tremellales; family Naemateliaceae; genus Naematelia; species Naematelia encephala. The sequence continues at coordinate 21,404 of MCFC01000113.1, forward strand.
CAGTCCTGCTGCTGTAAGGCGTGTGTTGGCTCGTTCCCTGTCTGATCTCAAACGGTCATTATCCGAGACGAGATGAGCGGCTTGAGAGCGTTGTTTCTCGATCAATTTCCAAAGCTGGGTGTTTTGCGATTGCTTTCATTAGTTCTGAGGACATATGATACCACTCACGAGGCTGTTTCGCTCCACTACAAGAGCATCGAGGGCTTTTCGAAGATCTCCACCATTGGATCGGATGAGCGTATCAACATCCATTACGCTTCCTCCGACTGGGCGGGGACTGATGCTTTGTGGACTACTGCCAGTTGCAGAGTGGGACTGGGTCTGTGAGGGAGATGCAGTAGGGCTATGCCAATGACGGGAGGGTCGAGGAGTGGACTCAGCGGGTGTCGAGTTGAGGTGTTGCGAAAGGGGAGAAGCCGCGAGTGAGGCCATGCTTTGATCCTGATTGATGGGATGTGACAAAGTACGTTGAGATGATCGTCACAGTCGACAATTTGTTGCAAAGAAGGCGAAGAGAGTGCTAAGACAAGACACAAGGCCAAATGTGTATTGACACGACGACAATCTGCTCAGGACACGGCCTTACCGGACAACATCCATAGGTCCGGTCGATAGATCAATCAAAGGAGTCGAAGGGGGAGGGCAGTGTTTATGTTGTTGAGCGACAAAGGGCCCCGAGGATGCTGTATATCTGAGTAGATCAGTAAACCGCCATTCGTAGCATTCGCTAGGCATCTGGAGGGTTCTTTGGAGTCCACCATGGACAGTAGCGATAACAAAGGAGCGGGAACGGAAGGACGTGCTTACCCGAGCTTTAAGCATCAACAACCCACAACCCCTCAGGTCAGATTTATACGGTTTCTGCAACTTTCCCCACCGACTTCGATCCCTGCCCCTTTTTTTTTGGCCTAGAGACGTGGAATACTAGCTCTGTATAGGTGACAATGACAATTTGGACAGAAGCAACAATGCGAATACTACTACTAGGTTAGTATGGCTTTTTGTCGACGATCAAAACACGCGCGACGCGTTTCCTGAAACATAACCGGCGGCAAAACTAAACCCAGAAGTATTCAACCCCAGGCAAGCTCGTATATTCACATATCACACGGGAAAGTAAAGACCAGGCAGGCATGGACAAGACTTATAGTTGCTTTCATGCACCTTCTGCCGTCGCTGATTGAGGAATCAAACACATGCAGAACATAGAATCGTCATCGCCAATTCGAAACTTCTGTGATCATTCATTTTCGTGCGAGACATAACCTTTTTTGGTGCTACTTGACATCTTCGGCCATAGGATTGTGAAAACGCCGCATCCCGTCCGATCTGCGCAGCTAAGCACAATACCGCTCAGTCAGTAGGAAGGTGGGGGACCACTTCCGAATCCTGGGTGCTGAAGTTTTTTGTTTCCAGTGCCTGTCTTTGACCCGCGGTGGGTGCGAGTCAAATAGCTGTAGGTACGTCCGCCCAAGATCCTCATGGTCGGCACAGCATACATACAACAACGTTCTAAAACAGTACATCATACAACCTGATGAATGACTCTTCCCACTCTCTGCGGTGTGGCTATATTATCATCCATAGTCCCTTCCTCCACAGTCCCATCATCCACAGTCCCATCATCATTCACTTCCTGTTCAAGACTCCTAGATTGTTTTCTCTCATGGGCTCTAATAGCCCTTTCTGCCTTCTCAAGTAACTCATGTACAGCTCCTATCCAAAGAAAAAAAAGAGTGACTTGATCAGCCAAATGGATTGATTTTCTCTTGTGTATCTCCGATGACATTTGACTCTTGACTCACGTTCATATCCATTCCAAAATAATACCTTTCGACTTTCTTGATCCGATGCCAATTCACGTTTTTCACTTTCATCTAAACCTTGATCCTCCATGAGAACATTGATGAGTGCAGTCGTCGCTTCTGACTCTGTACCTTCCATTGCACCGTGTCTGGAAGCAGCTACATGTCCATGCCATTTCCGCACTACATCAAGCATCTAAAAACAAAGTCAAAGTCAACGTGACTTTCTTGTAGACAGAGGATCCTCCCTCTTTAATGACATTGTGCGGGACTTGGGAATTAAGCTTACCTCGTAAGGAAGTTGATGCAATGATGGAGTATTATGTCCTTGTCCTTGTCCATCTCTTTGTTCGTCTTCGCGAACAGCTTGTTCATGTCGAAATCGACGATGGACCATCTCCTCCCTCTCGCGTTTAATAGCAACCAACGCACGCCTTGTCCCTTTCTGTACCAACGCGAGTTTATATCGGTTCGCATATGCTTCCGTCAAGACTGCGATCAGGAGCGTCACAGTCGCTACTCCAAATATAGCCCAGATGATGACTGCTAGTAATCAGCTTTTGATCGCAACCGTGAACGATACAACGTACAGAAAGCACGACCTGCTGGAGTCTGTGGTGAGACCTCTCCGTACCCTGTATATCCCCTCTGTATCAGCCGCGTTACTGCACGGAGGTTATGAATGACCACCAACCGATAGTCGTGAATGTTACAAAGCAGAAATAGAAACCGACAAACCATGACCATCCCTATACAACATGAGTCTAAATCCATGACCACTCGCGACTGCCTCATGACATACCTCCGTTTTCGAAAATACTGTAGCTCCTACAATCCAGAAAAGAATGAACAGAGAAAAAGCGAATGAGAACTAACCTCTATAAGCCTTGAAAATTCCCCTGTAAAGAGAGGATGTGGGGACATTTGCACTCACCTTGAAAAGGTTCTCGATCTTTTCTTCCTTTGCCATACGTTCCTGAAATTCTCTATACCCTTCTTCACTCATCAAGCTTTGCTGGGTAAGTTCGTCCTGAAGTTGCTTGGCTTGTTGCAAAGCTGTAGTGTGGGCATCTTCTCCGCCAGGGCCTTCAGTGACGGTAGGTAGGGTCGTAGCGCCCAGAGCAGAAGTTTGACGAGTTGCAATCTCACTGATAGCTTGACTTTCTGCTTCGCTGAGTTGGTCCATTGATAAAGCCTTGACATTGAGCTTGCGACTTCTTGCTCCTCCTCGTTGACCTCCTCCACCCGTATCCACATACACAGGCATACCAGCCAAAGCGAGCTGACGCTCAAGAGCAGCCCGGCGAATCGCTTCTTCCTCACGCTGTTGTTTACGCAGTCGATGTCGTCGGATAACTTCGTGTCGTCTCCGCCTATATGCTGTATTCCAACTTTCCACCAATGTATCTCGAGCTGTACCAACCGTTACTGCGAGATTGAGAATACCTAGTGGGATGTAGAAGAATAGAAAGACTTTGGCGCCAATTGTGGATGGTGTGATATCACCAAAACCGATAGTCTCGATTGACACGACGGTATAATACAGAGCGTTTTGAAAGGCGATTTCAGGAAGGAGAAAGTTGAAACATAGACTTCCGACTGCCATGTATGTGAGAAGAATCATGACGATAATTACTAGACTGCGTTGTTTGGGCGTGAGACCAGAGCCGGATCGCCTGAAATCTTTCGTTCGTATAAGATCGTAGATCAGAGTGGCGTTGGTGAACATACTAGCAACAGTTGAACAAACGCAAAGCCAAAAAGCTTCAGAGTATGTGAATCCATCGTCGAATCGATGCACAACGCCAAAGACAGTTACCGCGGTGATATTAATCATGTCGTGGATTGATAGCCCGATAATGGTGATTATCGTGCTGGTGTACACGCGGCGTTCGAGGAATCGAGAGATAAGAGCAATATTGGCGACTACGGCACATGCCATTGATATTGCCAGTCCAACATCAAGGATCACTGGATTGGACTGGTATACAACCGGTTTATTATTGACTGTATGCACATACCTGTCCGCATGTCAGATTCGACATCTTCCAATGAACGAGTGACTCACCAGTGCTCGGTCAGGCCAGGTATCTCTAATAGGATCGAAAATGGCTGTAATAGCCCCGAAAGGATAGGTGTCCATCGGTACTTGGGTGGGACGTAACCTGGATCACCCTCATGAGGACCTGTCTCCTCATCCGACTTTGTCCCTACTAGCACCCTCCAAAACTCTGACCAAAAGCCGTGATAAGCGGGATCATGACGATTATTCCACGAGTCCGACAGCACTGTTGAGAATGTCGCAAAGGATCGGCTCGTGTTTGTCCTCGGTAATGATAGCGTTCGGCCCCAGCGTCGTCGCCGGAGATGAGGCGAGTCAGTGGTTGGTGTTTCATTCCCGTAACCAGAATCCTTTTCTATTGACTCTCGTACCGGCTCATTGATAGTCACTGTCCTGCCAAAGTCCAGGTCCCTTTTCCCATTATGAAGAGGAGCAGGAGTGATCTCGTTCTCTTCGTAAGGTTCGGGAGAAGAAGTTGGTCGCCAATTTTGAGAACGACGCGATCGCACGGACATCTCTTCGAGATACGCATCGTCATCTGCTTCCATCTCTCTCTCTTCTCTCTCTTCTACTGCATCTGGCCCATCATCGTTGATATAAGCGGCCTCCTGGTGATCATTGTTGACATGGAAGGCGACGCTTGGGAATGCCGACGGCCACGTTACAGGTGCCGCCATCTTATTTGGGAGTAATCGAAATCACTATATTGACAGACATTGTGACGGAAGTAGCTGGACTAGACTCAAGCAAGTCATTGTTGCCAACAATGTCATCGGAATCGACTAACGTTGACAACGGAAGAGACTACGATCATACTCGCTGTCGACTCCTTTTTTTTTTTGGCTATTTATTGACAAGGCTCTCTCTCTCATGCTCTCTTTGCTCTGTCGATCTCCCGCTTTCAGGCACCTTTATTTGATCCCCTACAGTAACGAGCCTCCACCGGCGACCTCCTCTGTTCGTCTGGATTTCATCATGTTCCTTTCTTCATCCCATCAAGGACCACTACAGTGGCTGCATCACCAATGCCAGCGCTCACCCCGGATTACTACCGTAAACCACCACGATACCTCTACCTCAAATCCTTCCTTCCCGTAATCCTTCTCCTCCTCGTCTTCTCATTCGCTCTATCCACCTTCTCGCTGCTCTCTCATTTTCGCTCACCGGCGGACAAGCAGCAGATTGGATGGCAGAGCTGGGATGTTGTCGAGATAAAGGGACAAAAATCTGGGAGCGGAGAGGATGTCGAAGTCGGTGGTGGAAGTGTAGGGAATCAGACGAGCGGCCAAGAGGATTTCGTTCCAAGTATACCATTAGACAACTGGGTGAGTGTCCGAATCTGCATACCCGTAGAGCCACTTGCTTTTGGGTGATGGCTGACCGTATAAAGGATCCACTATCACTACATACCACAGGGCGTGAGCCACGTTGAATCCATGGCGCACAACAAAGAGCTTATATCGTAGTTACCGAGATTGCAATCAAGTCTTGCTACTTTCCTCCGTCCCTGCTCCCATCTTACTGTGCACCGCAGACGACTGGCGAACTGGACAAGACCAAAGGTAAATGGGTCATCGTAGAGAAGGACCTGAATCTCCGGTCCGGACTCTGGTATATCATATTCTATTTATCTTGCCAACGAGACACTCATGCATCCTATAGGTATCTCAACATATATTACCGTCGGACTCGCAGGCTCGATGTTCCTCTCATCAGCGATATCAAGATAGTCGATGAGCCAGTTCCTGACACTCTTAAATCTGACCTCGAAGGATGGGTGAAGGCAGAGGGAGATCTGCATTCAGGTACTTGGCCAACGCAACCCGAAAAGCGACTATGGTACAAATTGCAGGAGCAAGATTGGGACTGGAAGCGGAGCGACAAGCGTCAAGACGAGATCTCATATGACTACGGGAATCTCATCACTGAGGTTGATGTCATTTACGGAGATGACGATCCGTTCTTTGGGTTTGAGAGGGTACAGGGAGGAAAGGTGACCGAGGTAAAAGCGGGCAAGTGGGAGAGTGTGGACTTGGCGATTCGCAGAGGCAATCCTGGTGGGTTTGCAGCGTCTGACTAGGGCTCATGGTTAGTTGCCCCAAGGGGTGTGGTTCCGAAATTTTCAGCGAATGGCAAGTTGAAAATTATGCAGAGTGAGCTTTGAACCACTTGACTTCGCCAACTGCAAGAAGCTTACCAAGCAGTTGCCGACTTACACTATTCGGTCGGGACTGGGGAGTGTCGCGATTCGGACAAAGAGCCATGTGTGGGTGATCCAGATACAGCGACGTGGCTTGGCGAGGCGCTCGATGCGGAGGATCCGGATCTAGTGGTCAGGCTATTTTGACCATTTCCACAACCACGCTGACAGGCTCCAAGGTCTTCTCTGGGGATCAATTAAACGGACAAGGGACTTCGTACGATGCTCGATCAGTCTTGGCAAAATTCGCCAAGCCAGTCATTGACCGAGAGATACCGTGGTGCGCGATCTTTGGTGAGGAGCTTGGACAATAGTGATGATGAGACGTTTTATTGACGGGACGCAGGGAACCATGATTCCGAGATCGCTAATGATCGAGATTACCAGATGAGAACGTTGCAGAATATGCCATACTCGCTGGCAATGGCGGGGCCAAAAGCCGTCGATGGTGTGGGCAATTGTGAGCTTTCTGTGATGTGAGTGAAGCAAGCTTATGTTGTTAGACTATATCAAGCTGCATTCACACGATGCATCGCGGACGCACCTCTTTACACTGTACTTCCTCGATTCCGGGTCGTATCAGAAAAAGAAGTTTTCATGGAGCAAGGCGGAGTATGATTATATCAAAGAGTGAGCGGAGTGATTCTGACGCGCCATCGGAGCTGATGGGAAAAGATCACAAATTGAGTGGTTCAGAAACGCATCATCAGGGATTAAACCCATCCAACGACCGTTCACACCTGACGGTGCCGAGGACCTAGGTCATATCTGGTCTCGCAAGTCACGTCCGTCTCGGATCGCTCGCCAAACGACCAAGCTAGCTAAACCTAATGCGATGATGTGGTTCCACATCCCTCTTCCAGAGGCATATAACCCCGCCGACGTGGCTGGATTTGACGGCGACGAGCTCGATGTGGGCGATCAGTTTGACTGGGCGGGCAGCAGTAAACACAATTCCGGTTTCTTCTACAATGGCATCAAGCAGTCATTCGAGACTGTTCAGGACGAGGACGAAGCTACAGAATGGGGTGGAACTACCAAAGTCGCCGAAGTGAAAGTACTGTCTCACGGTCACTGTCATAACACCGACCGGTGTAGACGGACAGATGGGATATGGTGAGTTAGCACTTTCAATCTTTATATATCGTCAAGTGAGTGACTGGACTTACGATACAGGATGTGCTTTGATGGTGGATCGTCATTCTCGGGATACGGGCAATTGGGATTCGATAGAAGAGTAAGGGTGTATCAAATATCGCAGTATGGCGAGAAGATCGAGACATATAAGAGATTAACGAATGGAGATATCATAGACGAACAGGTCCTGGTTGGACCTGGAGCGCCTGCTGGTTGGGGAGAAGACCAGCTGTATTAGGCAAATGCAAATGAAAAGAAAACACCAAATTAGTTGGATACCTAGGGCGAAGGTGGAGGAGATGAGAAGGGAAGATGTTGCAAGCTATATACAGTAGATTGATTTTTGGACATACATGTTGAAATTTTGTATGCATACAGTACACTCTAGAATGGATATGGCTTAATGTTACTCACTGGCTTTCGTGCTGTTCAAAGACAGAAGACAGACACGTTGATAATCAGCTATGAATACCTCGTACATTCATCCTGCACATATGGCCTAGCGAGAGATACATACAGTATGTTGTTGAGAGTTTGAACATTCCGATCAATGTTTTTGTTTCACCACAATGCATAATACAATAAATCAATCAATTTCATCAACGACCGATATACCCCTACCCCAACAAGAAAGAGGAAAAAGAAAAGAAGTTTTTTATGGTCTCTAATCTATACGACTTGATCAAACAAAACAGCACATACAGATCGATCGTCTCTACATCCCCAAAGAAAACAGAAACGGGGAAACGTAATAGGTACTGTACCGTATATACAAAAGTCACACAAATCCAGAGAGCACACTGATACTGACTTGTTCTTCTTCTCCTTCTCACTTCACCGACATGAGATGACATGAAAACCATCAATTACCTGATCGCTCAGGTCTTGTTGTTGGTAAAAAAAATCATTCGTATCCCTAAGCTGCAGCTGTGATTGCTACAGTCTCAGCATCCATGCTTGGACGGTCAGAGGCAGTCTCGCTGATCGATTCAATCTCCTTTTGGATAGGTGGGGCGTGCCATGTTCGTTTGGGAATACCACCTTGCCATGCAAGTCGAGATTCGCCACCACTCAGGTACTCGTCGACTTCTTCAGCGACTTGACGACCCCTACGACATTGTCAGCTGTGACTTTCAAGGCGCAAGAGACCAAGTGACTGACTCTTTAATACCCCATACGATCAATGACTGTACATTTAGATCAGCCGCATGAAAAGGAGAGAGAGTGTGTGTGAGAGAGACAATCAAGACATACCTGACCACGTCGACAATCTCCAGCTGCGAAAACGCCAGGGACACTGGTCGAGTACTTGCCGTTAGGCGTCTGTACGTTCGAACGCGGGTCCTGCTTGACGCTAAGCGCCTTGATGCATTCTGCTTGAGGTCCCAAGAATCCAAGAGCAAGAAGGACGAGTTGAGCGGGATAGAACTTTTCGGAGCCCTTGACTTCCTCCATCGACCACTTGCCACCGACTGCACGTGCTGTCAGAACCCATCACGTATCGTCAGGTGGCTGAGATACTCACCATTGGTCCATTCGACCTTGATCGTGTCAAGACCCTTGAGCTTGCCTTCATCGTCCAGCACAAATCGCTTGGTCGAGATACAGTACTCTCGGGGATCCTTGCCACCGAACTGAGCCATGACTTCAGCGTGACCGTAGTCGGTCTTCTTGATTCGCGCAAACTGGGGCCATGGGTTCTCAACCGCACTGGAAGGCTTTAGCTACATCTTTAGCAGAAAAAATGAATACTGACCGTTGGGCGGGAGGCTCAGGAAGGAGCTCAAAGTTGACCACACTAGCGGCACCGTGTCGGACGGAAGTACCGATACAGTCGTTACCGGTATCACCACCTCCGATGACAATGACGTCTTTGCCCTTGGCAGAGATGTAGCCTCCATCGGCATGCTCAGAGTCAAGAAGCGACTTGGTGTTGGGTCGCAAGAAGTCCATGGCATAGTGAATACCGTCGACTTCACGGTTAGGCAACTTGAGGTCTCGAGGCCATGTAGCACCAGTAGCAATGATGACCGCGTCGTTCTCCGACTTGATCTGCTCGGCATCGACGTTAACACCGACATGGGCGTTGGTGACAAAGTTGACACCCTCGGCGGCCATCAGGTCAGTTCGGCGTTGAACGATCTTCTTGTCGAGCTTCATGTTGGGGATACTGGAACAATCAGCACATTACACATATGAGAATGACTTGCACTCACCCGTACATGAGGAGACCACCGATACGGTCGTGCCTCTCGTATACAGTGACAAAGTGTCCAGCACGGTTGAGCTGGTCAGCCGCAGCAAGACCAGCCGGGCCGGAACCAATGACTGCAACCTTCTTACCGGTCCTCGATGGGGGTGGACGAGGTGCCATCCAACCCATCTCGTAGCCCTTGTCAATGATCGCACATTCGATCGACTTGATGCCAACTGGTGCTTCGTTGATACCCAAGACACATGCGCTCTCACAAGGTGCAGGACATACCCGACCAGTGAACTCGGGGAAGTTGTTGGTCTTGAGCAAACGGTTCAAGGCGTCTTGCCATCTGTCCTCGAATACCATGGTGTTCCACTTGGGAATGACGTTGGCGATGGGGCAACCAGTGTCAGATTGACAGAAGGGAATACCGCAGTCCATGCAACGTGCCGTCTGGTACTTGAGTTCAGGCGCGGACAGACGACCGGAGATCTCCTTCCAGTCCTTGACCCTCTTGCGAGGGGGTCGGTATGCCTCATTGAGTCTCTTGTACTTCATGAAACCGCGAGTCTTGTCAAGCTTAGCCAAACGCTCCTTGGTAGTGTTCTCATCAACCATGGCATCTTCGACATCGACGATCTGGGGCTCTCGCTTGGGCGAGCCAACAGGTGTGACAAGCGTTGGCGTGGAGATGGTTAGAGCGTTGGCGTCACGAGGAAGAATGGGGTCGAAGCCAGTCGCGACAAGGTCGACCTGAGAGGCAGTCTGGGAAGGGATGAGGTCGATGACCGACTGGCGCTTCCTCTCCTCGAGTGCACGTTCCGCTTCCTCGTCCAAGACACGCTTGTAGTCGAGCGGCATGACTCGCACAAACATCGGCAGGAGGTGGTGGAAGTTTCGCAAGACACGATCGGCAATCTCGGAACCAGTGTAGTGTCGGTGGTCCTCAATCATCGCTCGCAGTTCCGCGACCTCTTGCGGGTCGTTGACGGGGCCAAGCTCAACTGTGTTCTTGTTGACCTTTGGAGCAAAGTTGTGCGCCATGTCAAGGACATAGGCGATACCGCCCGACATGCCTGCCGCAAAGTTACGCCCAGTGAGACCCAGCACGACGACACGACCACCAGTCATGTACTCGCAACCGTGGTCACCGGTACCCTCGACTACGAGCACTGCACCCGAGTTTCGGACAGCGAATCGCTCAGCGGCGATACCGCGGATGAATGCCTGACCGGAAGTAGCGCCAAAGAAGCACACGTTGCCGATGATGATGTTCTCCTCGGCCTTGAAAGGAGACGACTTGGGAGGGTAGACGATAAGTCGACCACCGGAGAGACCCTTGCCGACATAGTCGTTGGCATCACCTTCGAGCTCGATGGAGATACCAGGAGCAAGGAAGGCACCGAGAGACTGTCCAGCCGATCCCTTCATGTTGATGTGGATGGTGTCACGAGGAAGACCTGCCTCTCCGTATCGCTTGGAAACGTGGTATGACAAGGTGGTACCAAGAGCTCGGTCAGTGTTGACGACATCGCAGTCGATCTCGACCGGCAGACCTTTTTGAAGAGCAGGCTCGGCCTCGTCGATGAACTTGTTATCGAGACGGACGTAGAGCTTGTGGTCCTGAGGGCGGACACGGTAAGTGGCGACGTCGGTGCGCATGAGGTGTGCAGGCTTGAGGATAGCCGACAAGTCGAGGTGAGCAGTCTTTGGTGTTCGTAGCGATTCATCGACCATGAGGTAGTCTGCTCGACCAATCATCTCATTGATGGTTCGGAAACCAAGCTTGGCCATGATTCCTCGCAACTCCTCGATGACATAGTAGAAGAAGTTGATGACTTGCTCTGGCTGACCAGCGAATTTGGCTCGAAGTGCCGGGTCTTGGGTGGCGATACCGACAGGGCAAGTGTTCTTGTGACAAGCTTTCATCATGATACAACCCATGGCAATGAGCGGGGTAGTAGCGAAACCCCACTCTTCAGCACCAAGGAGAGTAGCAATAGCCACATCTCTACCGGTCCTGATCTGACCATCCGTCTGAACGGTAACTCGGCCTCGGAGGTTGTTGAGAACCAAAGTTTGATGAGTCTCGGCAAGACCAAGTTCCCAAGGAAGACCGGCGTATTTGATCGAAGTCCACTTGGCAGCACCTGTACCACCATCGTGGCCCGAGATGGTAATGTGATCGGCCTTTGCCTTGGCAACACCCGAGGCGACGATACCAACGCCGACTTCCGAGACGAGCTTGACGGAAACGCGGGCACGGGGGTTGGAAGCCTTGAGATCGTAAATGAGCTGCTTGAGATCTTCGATCGAGTAGATATCGTGGTGAGGTGGAGGTGAGACAAGAGTGACACCTGGAGTAGAGTGTCGCGTGCGACCAATGGAAGCAGACACCTTGTGTCCAGGCAATTCACCACCCTCACCAGGCTTAGCGCCCTGAGCCATCTTGATTTGAAGCTCGTCAGAGTCTGCGAGGTAGTTGGACGTGACACCGAATCGACCGGAAGCAACCTGCTTGATAGCCGAGCGTCGCGAGTCCCATACAGGCTTCAATTCCATCGCATGAGTGAATGGTCCATTCTCCGCATCCGCACCAGGACCAGGAATAGGAATCGACCTTTCAGCATCCTCACCACCTTCACCAGTGTTCGACTTGCCGCCCAAACGGTTCATAGCCAGCGCAAGAGTAGTGTGAGCTTCCATCGAGATGGATCCATATGACATAGCACCAGTGACGCAGCGTCGCACAATCTCATTCCATGGCTCGACCTGCTCGATCGGGACCGGAGTAGCCTTTTCAAAGTCGAATTCGAGCAGACCTCGGAGTGTGGCTCGCTTGATGGATTCACGCGAGTTGCGTGAGTAAGCATCGTAGGCGGTCTGGTTCTTTTGCCTCACGGCGTCCTGAAGTTGCGCAACCGAGACTGGGTCGTTGACACGCATCTCGGAACCTTGACGGTAGTGGTACTCGCCTGACTCGGGCATACCAGGAATCTCGGTGATGTGACGCGAAGGCCAAGCTCGCTCGTGGAACTCGAAGGCGTCCATCGCCAAGAGCTCGAAAGTCGCACCTTGGACTCGCGAAGCAGTACCAATGAAACACTCGTTGACGACCTCTTCGTGAATACCCAAAGCCTCGAAAAGCTGAGCACCCTTGTACGACGCAAGAGTCGACACACCCATCTTGGAAAGAACCTTGAGCATACCCTCGTCTGTCGCCTTCATGTAGTTGCCGATGAGCTTTTGCGCAGATTGTCCATCTTTCGACAATCCCTCCTTGTCGACCTTCATGATCATCTCCATGATCAACCAAGGACAAATGGCATCGGCACCGTATCCCACCAGGACACACATGTGGTGGACCTCTCGCGCCTCACCAGTCTCAATCATGAGAGCAATCTCTGAACGCTTCTTCTGCTGAGTAAGGAAGTGATGAACTCCACCAGTTGCGAGCGCAGCAGATAGGGCAACTCGCTCAGAGCTGGTCTCGCGGTCAGAAAGAATGATGACCTTGAATCCAGCACCGACGGCGTTGAGCGCCTCCTGTCGCACTCGGTTCAAAGCGTTGCGGTAGCCGGGTAGACCCTCGCGCTTGTCGAATGTGATATCGATGGTAATGGATGGCCAGTCCGAGTGAGACACTTTGAGGTGCTTGATAGCCATCATCTCTTCGATAGTAAGGATTGGCGACTTGAGCTGCAATCGGTGGCATTGCGAGGGCTTCATCTCAAGAAGGTTGCCCTCGTTACCAACCATGGTCTCGAGAGACATGACAATTGCCTCCCGGATTGGGTCAATTGGCGGGTTGGTAACCTGGGCGAACAACTGTCGGAAGTAGTCGTAGACAGTGCGGGGCGCGGTCGACACGCAAGCCAGAGCAGCATCGTTACCCATAGATCCGAGGGCTTCGTGGCCCTCTTGAACCATTGGCAGCATGAGCATGTTGAGCTGCTCGATGGTGTAGCCAAAAGCGAGAAGTTTGGGATCAGTCGAAAGAGGCTCGTCATCAACAGAGACGCTGATGTCCTGGTGTCGCTTGACTCGACGAACGATCTCGGGAAGGCGGAGAACCTGCGACTCGATCCAGGCAGCGAAAGGCTGCTTACGAGCAGTCCCGAGCTTGAGCTCACGGTCATCGACAATTCGTCCCTCCTTGGTGTCGACAAGCAACATTCGACCGGGCTTCAGTCGACCCTTTTGGATGATTTTCTCAGGCTCGATGGTGATGGTACCGACTTCGGATGCACACACCATGATGTCGTCAGAGGTGACGACGTATCGACAAGGTCGGAGACCGTTTCGGTCCAAGTTGGCACCGCAGTATCGTCCGTCCGAGAAAGTGAAAAGAGCAGGTCCATCCCATGGCTCCATCAAGCAGCCAGCCCACTGGTAGAATGCCTTCTTCTCCGGCTCCATAAGATCGTTGTTCTGCCATGCCTCGGGAACGAGCATCATGACGGCCTCTGGCAGGGTCAACACACCGTTGACGACGAGCAACTCCAGCACATTGTCGAATGCAGCCGAGTCGGAACCGCCAGTTTCAACGATAGGGTAGAGCATCTGGAGCTCATCCTTGAACGTCTCAGACTTCAAAAGACCCTCTCTTGCACGCATCCAGTTCTTGTTGCCTCTAACAGTGTTGATCTCACCGTTATGAGCGGCCCATCGCATAGGCTGTGCTCGGTCCCATGAAGGGAAAGTGTTGGTGGAGAATCGAGAGTGAACGAGAGCAAAGTGGGATTCATAGAGGACATGGTTGAGATCGTGGTAGTAGTTGTACACCTGGACTGGGGAGAGTTGACCCTTGTAGACGATGTTGGAGGGAGTGAGAGAGCATATGTAGAAGCCGTCGTCGAGACCACTACCTTGTCAGTGGGGATCAAGTTTAGATTAACTCACATTTTGTGTGTAGCCTGCTTGCGGAGGACATAGAGCTGCTTAAGGAAGAAACGCTCATCAAACGAGCCATCCTGCGATTCTTGGCCAGGACCATAGTGCTTCTCAAGCACGATGAATGGCTGCATGATCTTGGGCTCCTTGGACTTGGAAGCGGGACCGAGGATGGTGTTGTCGGTAGGGACCTCACGCCAGCCGAGGACACGCAGACCAAGGGGCTTGGCGACTTCCTCGACGGCCTTTTGTTGGGTGGCATAGTTCTCAAGGGAAAGGAAGAGGTTACCAGTGGCGTAGTGACCCTCGGCGGGAAGAGTGGCGGAGAACGAGTGTTGGCATTCTCGGACGAAGAAATCGTGAGGGATACCAGTCATTACTCCAGCACCATCACCATCGCGAGCATCGGCTCCAGCTGTGGCGCTTGTCAGCCAGATCGGGGTCCGCACGAGATTCTCGCGGAGACTCACTAGCCCCCCGATGGGTCATATTACAGAGGATGCTCCTGGCATCGCTCACAATCTTGTGGTTTGCATGGCCCTTGATATGACAGATGAACCCGACACCACACATTCTGCGGTGCAGGGGTCAGGCGGGGGGGTTGCGGTAAGACTGTGAATAGAATGGTCAGCAAGGGATCGGGGCAGGCTCGGGGCGGGCGGGATTCTCACGGAAGAAGTCAAAGAGCGTCTCTCGGGTTTATTGAGGCTCCACCTCGTGGAGTTTTATTTTATTTTTTCTAGCTCTGTTGCTGGTGTTTGTGTTGATGGGTTTCCGATGTGGGTTCGGATGAGCCTGTAGGTGAAGATCGGAGTTGGAGAAGAAACAGCAGTGGTACAAGTTACTTTTTTTTTTCTCTTTTTTGGTTGGAGAGTCGGAAAAGGGTCCCGTTCCCTCTTGTCGCCGAAAGTGCGCGGCGTTATTGGCTGGAAGAATTCTGGGACTCAGGGTCAATCAAGGAACGGAGGGGCTCCATAGGTAATACGGCAGCCTATTCCGCCAATCTCGGCTTTTGATTGGTCAATGGATACAGTGTTATTGATAACGTTTTGAATCCGGGGACAACGCCGGGACGTACGGATTGGGTGGGTTTTCGGTCCGAAAACGGGTCAGTCCCGTCCCCAGTGGAAGGCTCACGTGGCTTTGTCTATAATGCTACTTGCTCTGCTAGTAGCCACATTGCGGTCTTGGCCATCATCAGCACGTCCAGGGCATCATTGGCTATGATGGATGACAATGCCCAAACAAACTTATCTACAAGTCACACGTCAAGGGACCTGCGCTGCCGATTTCGGGCCGATCGGATTAAGTGAGCACCGCGTGGCTGGGGCACGATGGGAAATGCCTCTTGGGATGACTGGATAGCACCATATATCATTTCTGGCTAATTAAGTTGTGAATCGAAGATTGCTTGACCCAATCGTTAGTCTCTACAGAGCCCAGTTATTTGACCAATGTTCCAATGTTCCAATGTTAGTGTCCTTCTCGCGTCGAGTCTGAGCCCAAACCAGATTATGCAGTCTTGATAGCCTGAGTATGTACGCTGCCCCATATCGTCTCGCATAGGGTACACATCGGTCAGCCAGCCCAGGATGAAACGGCACTCTGATCCGCGAGGTAACGACAGTACGATCTACTGGCTTGCTCATCATGAGAGTAGCTGTCACGCCGTGTCTTACCAACAGATGGTTTTGAATACGATACAGTATTGATTCATATCTCCTACTTTGGGTTTCGGAGTCTTAAATGCGGTCAATGCGATGGATGATTCAGCTATAGGTATCTGAGATCTCGGCACGGCGTCATATGCTTGTCCCTGACGCCAAGAGGATAAGTCTCCGATCAGTTTGGAGATTTGCATCGACGATTGTATCAGAAATCACTTTAGGTTGACTGTAGCGTTTGTGCGAAGTCTTCATGTGATGAATTGGAAGTACTGAGAAGGAACATTGGATACTGACGCATCGACATGACGGAGGAACCGCAAGACCTAAGCCTCTCCTACGTTAACACAGCTAGAGTATGCTACCTTGCCCACTGTCTCGACGCGCTTTCCATCCTTTACCTTTTCACCATGCCCTAAGCTTCCTATGCTCAGCTATTTAAGTCCTATGCTCATCTCTGTCTTAACCTTCTTGACGTACCAAGCTTATAGCCGGAGCGCCCAAGACGGTCTGACCCCCTTGTTCATGCCGTCATGTGTGTCGGAGGGGTACTCTGTGTGTCAAGATGTCGGTCCGTGGAGGAAAGGGGATACATGATGGAGACAGGCAGGGAGTGAGTAGTGCCTCGGCGTTATTGACAACGAGACAGTAACCATATTGTGAAGAATAGACAGAGTCGTCCAGATGTGTTGTGCGCTCTGCTATTGTGAGAGAGTCACAGCAGATGAAGACTTGGATCAAGTTCAAGGCCTTTGGGGTCTTGCCTTGCATGTAGAGGAGCTAGAGGATGCCTTTACGTGGATTGTGGTCATGAAACATCATCGCTGAGCAAGTATCCTCTTATTCCACGATGTCGTAACGCAGATTGAAAGAAATTCCGTTCCTAGCCGGACCGCTTATCTTGATCCAATCAGACTTTTCTCTCCGTTTCGTTATTCCACGAAGGGCATCATCTACATTTTTTGGTTGTCCAGTCCTTTCTCACTTACTCGACTTGTCGGAACCTTGCGAAAGACGTATCATCCTTTGTTGTTGTCACATCGAGGAGACGTGTGGCTTCTCACGAGTGAAAGAAAAACGACCACATCGAAAGCAAAGCAAAGCAACACAATCCCCTGTCCTCATTTGGTGTGTTGAAATTTATCGTCCGATACAACCGGTCGACCGGGCACGGCAAATTTTTATTTAGCTGTCCCTCCAACACAAGAGAGGGAGGGTGACCCCGTTGATTATTGAACGTTTTGGCTTCCCAAGGAGGGAATGAGACTGAAAGAGTAAGTGCAAGGTGGCAATGAGTCAGCAGAAAGATCAGCTCGAGGCCGAACCGAGCTGATCTTTCCATAGTTCGTACCTACACCAACTACAACTTTGCTTAGCTTGAGGCACAGGCATACAAGATGGTGAATGACAGTGATACGACTATGGGCCCTCCACCAATTATCAACGATAATGTCAAACCGGTTTTGGGAAAGGACAAGGAGAAGGGCACACGACAGAGCTTTAGCTGTGCAGAGTGCAGACGGTGAGTACCTGGCTGTCTTGATTGTATTTAATGGACGATATACTGATAGGTCTGGTTTAGGCTCAAGCTGAAGTGTTCCAGAGTATGGCCTTGTACTTCCTGTACGTTGTTGATTTCTACCGAGACTGAGATCAGACGCTGACGCGCTCAGGCGAGAAGCGGGGATGTGCTCAAATCTGCCCGAATGGCGAGATGCGGACGGGAAAGGGCAAGCGACTGATCCTAGCCGATACGGAAGAAGTATGTGCCATCCACTGGTCTCCGGTGTACATGTACTCATGATATACAGCTGCACAGACGTATCGCAGCTCTCGAAGTTGCCCTCGCCGCCTCACATGCAAAACATACAACATCCCCTCATCCTTTACTCAATGCACCTTACCTGTTCTCACCTCGCGACCCACCTTCACGACCATACCCAACTTCCAAGCCTGGCACCGGCACAGGACTACAACCCATGCGAGAAGAATCTGACGAAGAGATCGTCGATGGAGCGTTTGGGACTTTGACAATTGGGACTGAAGGAGAGGCGCGCTTTGTTGGAAGTTTCGCAGGATCAGAGTATCTTCGGGAAGAAGGAGAGGATGCGAGCCCGGATCCGTCGAGTGGTGCAGGTGGAATGGATATCCGCGCAGACTTAGTCACACCTCCTACTACTGCTGGACTTGGCGGGTTCACAGGAAGTGGAGGAGCTGCTCAGTCCTCACCATATCGCGAGAGTGAGGCAGAAGTGGCTGCGATGTTGGCGAATCTAGGGATAGGAGGAGATGTCGCTGAGAGATTGAGGGAAGAGTTACCAGATTGGGAGACAGAGGGTAGGTTACTGGTCGAGAGCTATTGGGAGAACGTCAATTGGATGTGAGTTGCTGCTTTGATGTTGTTGCACAGAAGAGTCACATGAAGCTGACTGGGGCAAGGTACCAAATCATCCCTAGACCAATGTTCGACAGTGACCATCTCATGTCTGCCTACGACACAGAATCGCCTCCCAACGCACACAAATTGGCGTGTGTATTTCTGATCATGGCCATTGGGGTCATGTTCGATCTCAACCGACAACCATGTGAGGTGGACCATATGCGCTGTTTAGACATGCTGATGAATCAGACGACCCAAGGGGCGAGCGACTCTTTGCCCTTGGAAGAGCTTGTATCACTGCTGTAGGGCTTGAACATGCCAGTCCGGCAACTGTCCAGGCATTGCATCTTTCTGGCACATACATGATGAATGACAAGCGTAAGCTCTTCCGCTTACTATGATACAAGCCGAGCTAATGTCAATAAGACGGTAATGGAGCAGAGATATTCTGGCCAGTACTAGGAACTGCCGTCAAAGTCGCCCAAAGTGTACGTGGCTCATTCGCAGTATGATGTAGGAAAGCACTTATACGAGTAGCTGGGCTTGCATCGTGATGGCTCAAATTTCGGGCTATCTCAATACGAGATTGAAGAACGTAGGCAGGTTTATTGGGAGGTCGTCGTGAGTAGTTCCCAATGAGTTAGGAGAGAGAACAGCATGCCGACGAGATAGACATACGATCGCCTCCAAGCCATGTGCTTTGGACGTCCTTGTGCGACAAGCAACCGCGCAACAGACACGAAATTTCCCGAGGCAGATGAGAAGCTTATCGCGGACAAGGATGGCTGTGAGTATAGTCTTTTGTCTGCAAAGCGTCGGAGCTGATGCTGGTAGATCATCGATCCAAGTACACGCTCATGCAGATGATGGAAAAGGTCATTGATGTGGTGAGTCTGTCAATCCGTGCGTCTTGAGCTGGTGAGTTGACACGATACGTAGCAAACGCAAACAACACCAGTGGCATATACAACGGTACAGGCGCTCGATCAAGAGTTCATCCAATGTACGTTTGCGTCATATCTCACAGGATATGAATCCAGTGCTGACTTGATGTCAGTCAAGAAGCAGCTTCCCGAAGCGCTATTGCCGAGCATCCCAATCCAGGATCTCCCGCTTGACAGAATGTTTCACCCTCATCTGGTCAGTCTTTGTGTCTTTTGCGTAGATGTCGAAAGAGCAGACACTGACATGTTTTAGGTGATTCATCGGCTCGGTATCCGCTTACTGTTCGCCCAAACAAGACTGCTTCTCAATCGGCCGTCATTCGCTCGAGCTCTCAAAGATCATCCGTCAGATCCAAGTCGGGCCAAATTTGGCGCATCGTTCGTAGCGCTATACGAGAGTGCACAAGAAATTGTCCAGCTCGTCAAACAGCTTGTGATATACCATCCGTCGCTTATTGCACGTTGGTCAGTTGGTCTTCAATCTGTCATGGAAACCGTGCTAATCTGCCACAGGTGGTTTTTCTGGTTTCATGCATTTTCCTCAGCTGTCTGCCTGTGAGTCTGTGTGGGCAATACAGATCCGAAGCTGACATTTCTCTAGGTCGGCGATTGCCATTCACGCACCAGCATCCGCGTTTGCTGCGCCTGCATTCCACGGCATGTCCATTGTGTGTGACATTTCCGCCGCAGCCAGACCTGGATGCAGGGCGAAAAAGGGATTACCTATCCTCGTACGCCTTCGCAAACGAGCACAAGAAGCCCTGATGGCTGCATCAAAAGACCATCGACGGGATGCTTCGCAAGTTGCCGACATGTCTGCTCATACGCCACCTGGAGAGGACGATCTATCGCATCTTGTTGGTCAAGCGAAACTCCGGCGTGTGGGTGGATCCGCTAGTCCAACACAACGAAAGACGAGTTTCAGTACCTTGTCGCCACGGTCCGAAGAGACGCCTAGTCCTCATACTACTGGATCCAATGCAACTCTAGCTGAACCACAACATTATGATCCTGTTCTTGGACGAATGCTTGAACAGCCTACTTTTGATGGTCGATCTGCACCTGCACCTGCACCTACAGCAATGATCCAGCCTCAACGACCACTTACTTCAGCAGGAGTAGGAGGAGGGGCAGCAGCATCATTAGCTCAACTCCTCGCTTCATCCGGTACAGGTCCTTCGTTAAGTGGAACGAATGTGATTGGAAATGGAACTGGAACTGGGACTGGAACTGGAACTGGAACTGGGAATCAATGGTTTCCTACACCTCCATCAACCGATTGGCCTTCAGCCACACTTCCAAACACGACAAACGAGTTGGAACAATGGGGATTCGATACGGTTCCAGGTCCTCAAGGTGGGAACTCAGTGATTGACTGGCTCGACATGGGAATCGGAATGGATACAGATATGGGTGTAGCGCTTGGAATGCCAGATGCGGGATTCAATATCAATACAGGTGCTCAGGGAGGCGATATTGTCGGTTTCGACTTTGAGGCTTTCGTAGCTGGGATGGGCGAAGGGAGGGGAGAAGTTGTTTCTGCTGATTAGATAAAGATAAAACCAAGCAATGAGTCGGGTTGTATCGCTATATGTTGATGCGAGGTCGAGGTTGTATATCCTGAATTAGATAAAGGAAGAGGCGAAGGCTGGGCGCTCAGGTTGTATCTGCTTATACGATGAACAGAGGGACGTAGTATCTATATCTGGGTAGGAAGATCTTATTAGAGCTACATGTATGC
>MCFC01000114.1:0-40603 GCA_002105065.1 Naematelia encephala
GAGTAAGTACAAGTTCAAGTCCACAAGTTCAAATTCCCCCCTTTTCCTTTTCCTTTTCCTTTTTCTTTTTTCTTTTCCTTTTCCTTCTCTTTCTCCTTTTCCTTTGGTCTTCTTTTCGTCTCTTGAAAAGATTCATAGATGAATTAGAATGCTGATTATATGTGATTTATAATAGGATAATGATGGCTGACGCTAATGCTCAAAGAAAATACGAGGATGCAAGGGCTTTAGGAGAAGCTCTAGGTGATATAAGAGATGAGATTGGAAGAGTTACTCAGAGTGCTGTAAGCTAGCAAGGAACGTACTGTACTGTACTATAATCTTTCAAGGATGGACGGGTTTATTCTTCATAATCCCAAGTTTCAGAGTAAGAATAAAAAGTGAGAGTAAGAAGAGTCAAGGAATCTTTTCATCATTCATTAATACAGTAGTGACATTATCAGAATCGTCAAGTTGTAAATGAACAAACATGTGTGAATACAAGTATGTCGTATGTCGTATGTCATTATGGATATCAGTATCTCTGTTTGTTTGTTTTTTCAACTCGGAACAATGATCAAGTACTGTACAATGATGATGGGCGAGGCAGAGAGACTCTAAAGTGACAGACAAAATAATCAACTGAAAAGTCCGCGATATTGAAAAGAGTCAAACTGAATTTACATAAACACAGGATATGTATATACACATGTACACAAGATCAAGTGTGACTGAACTCGTATTCGTAACAATTCACAATGCATAGATAGGCATACTGTACAAAAAGAAGTGAAATACAAAAGAAATCTTTCTTGATATTTATCGAAAATAAGAAACAGACACGATTGATCTAGGAATTCGGGACACATTCTGTTCTGGTTGGGGTTCTCTAGGCTACTCTAGATAAGATGATTTATGATTATTCACTGAAATAATCGAATCAAAAAGTGCCGACTTGTTGTTGTTGTTGTTGTTGGATTTATTCTTCCTCTTCATCTTGGCCGTGCTTGGAATGCTTGCAAAGCTTGTTTGGGACTTTGAATCCATCTGACCTTACACCACCTCCCCAAGGGGTCTTTCCTACGACTTGAGCGTCTGTTCCTAGACCTCGTTCTGCGAATGCTTTCCAGATCAGACATCCATTATCACCACCAGTGAGGATCTGGTCAGCTTGGATAATGGCGTCTCGAGCATCAAAGAAGCTTGGTCGGCACGGCTGCAGTTTCATGGCTGATACAATAAGCTGAAGGGCCAAAGTGTTGCCGTGACGAGGTACGAGTGGGGTCGGACGACCTAGATCGTCAACGCTCTCTTCGATGGTCTTGGTGTAATAGTCGTTGGGTGCCGATGTGTTGGTTGGAGGGAAGAGAGTGCTCGAGAATCCATATTTCTCAACTAGTCGCTGAGACATGACAAACAAGAACTCGGCCCAAACTTCACCGATCGCGTGCACGCCCCAGTAGCCTGGCTTGTCCAGCGTCTTGTATGTCGATGGGTTGATCGTGCTGTTGGTAGAGTATTTGTAGTTACGGATACCAGTGTCTCGGTTCGCCGCCCAAGCACCCATGGCATAGTTATCAGTACCGCTAATATATCCGTCAGCTGACTTTCAGGGGGGTATTTGACAGCAGATAACTCACTTGAAAGCCTTGTGCTCCTCAATCTGCCTGATGAGGGTCGCGATAGCATCACCCCATCCTTCGCCCATACCGCCTGCCTCGCCGTAACCGAGACAGCCAGAGTTGGCAGGACCACCAGTAAGACGAGTCGATAGACCGTGACTGTATTCGTGGATGACAATACCGGCTTCAAGATCACCATCGCGGTAAGGCGTAGCAGTGTCCCAGACATACATCCTCATTCGAGGTGCAGTACCGTCCGGTGGAGTCATAAAGTTGGCATTGTTGTATCCCGAACCGTCTTGGGCATTGGTGGTGACCGGGTCATTCCCCTTTCCACCCAATCCAAAGTTGTAAGCCTGGAAGTTACCAGAGATCTCGTCGAATCCGATTCGGTACAGTAGATCGTGGAACTTGTTGGAAGTGTAGAAGAGCTGAGTGACGACTAGGTCGATGTATTCTTTCGGAGCAAGACCATCAGGCTCTCCGTAGTCGTACACGAACACCTTGCTTTCGTTGACAGGTCGGTAGTTGAGCAGGAAGTTGTTCTGGCCCTCCCAATCCTCGTGTGCAATGATGTTGTTACCGATTGTCGTCGAGAATGTGGTCATGTTGCCGGTGATGTTCATACCGGGAATGTGCTGAGACCAAGGGTTGGAGACCGTAGGGAAGTCGTGCCATCCTAAGGGAGATGCGATCGTGTCCCAAGGCTTAACCTCGATCGACAGATTACCGGTGGCAGGGTCATTGACGCCTGGCTTTGTTAGCATATGCTGACGGTTCAGAACTCACCCCATGGGAAGACTAGGTAGGAGTAAGGCTCGAGCTTCTTAGGAAGAGTAGGAGAGGGGAGAGGCTTTTGCTTGCCTCCCTTATTAAGAGCTTCGATAGGCTGCGCCGGAGTGTGCGGAGCGTCCCAGTTGTAATCGTTGGCCCAATCGACGATACGCAAGAGTTCGCCGGTATTGACATCGACATACGCCTCGTACCAGCTGTTCTTCATCTCCACCTCCATCTTCCACACGAGACGGGGTTCGCCCTCGGAAGTCTGGGTGTACATGAGTCGCGCGGGGACGTCGTTGACAACGCCGGCCTTTTCAAGGCCGGGACCAGAGATGATCTGAGTTGGGCCCTCGGAAGGCGCTGGCTTTGGAGCGAGCGAGGGGTGTGGGATGGAAGAAAATTCCGAAATGTCGAGCTCGGGCCTCGAGTGAACTGGGCCAGCCATCACGCGAGGTAGGAGACGAAGGAAAGCCTCTTCGGGGGACAGGAATTGGTCGCTGGAAGTGTCGATCTCTTCACGGCACATGGCACGCATGTGTTGCTTGACCTTGCGCATGGAGTGGTGGATCTTCTTAACCTGGCGATGATCAACCTCGGGTCGCTCAGACGAGCCTCCACCGAGAAGGACCTGGGCGGCAGTCTTGACGAGTCCCCAGGGGCCCTGCTGGACCTGGCCGTTGAGGGTGGCAAGCTCAGCTTCGTGGGCGCTGAGCGTGTCTTGCAACACTGAGCAGACACGTTCAGTCTCACCAGACTTGCTCTGAGATAGTCCAGCAGACGGAGCTGGGCCAGGGTGGAATGATGTGCCGTATGAGAGGACACGGCCGTCTCGATCAACGTTGATGTTGACATCGCCATCGGACACCTCGAGACCATTGATGATCTGCTTGGCGTATGCGTGGGTGACGCCGGTGCGGGGGTCGGTGTAGCTCTACGAATGGTCAGGAGTGCGTACCACGCTAGCAGGGAAGAGTCACTCACATCCTCTCGGAGGTAGAACGCCTCGCCCTCTTCGCCGCCCACTTGCCTAGCGATAAAGGCTTTGGCCACCTCGATGGGATCTGGCAACTCGCCAGTCAAGCTTTGGGGAAGCACCGCTGGCTCATCGAGCACAGAGAAGAAGGCATGGTCATGTTTGGGTCCGAAGGAGAGAGACTTGCGAACATGGGCCATACCCTTGCCCATACCCATACCACCCTTATCATGGGGGCGAGCTGTGGCAAGAGATGCCAGGAAAGGGAGAAGCGCAACGAGTGCGGCTGTCCGCATGATGAATGTAAATAGATGGATGATACAACGGTGATGAGATGGATATGGATAAGAAATGAGATGGATGTAGAGATACAATGATAGATGGAGATGGTGAGCGATGAAGTGATGGGGGCGAGTCGTCAGAATGCTCGCGCGAGCTGATACGAGAGCACAATGGCGCGTCAGCGCTAATCTAGGTATTACCCCTTTGGTATTACTACTTTGGGTGTGTAAAGCACATCCTTCTAACGCCGAATCCGGCTGCACCCGATGATAACCGGTTCACCGATACAGAATGCCGCATCACTCAGTAGTCAAGGTGACTCATGCACTTCGAAGAACGAGGACCACAGACCACACAGCATGTGTACATCCTCAGAGTGCTATGCCTTATCAAAGCTCGACTTTATCCCGAGCGCAGGGTAACAAGAAAGCTTCCAAGGACTGCTTTACCACTGGTCACGAGCTCACGACTGAAAGTACCCCTCTCAGAGAAACAATGTGTCCACCTGGTGTGAGTCTCGATGTGGGCCGTGCATTGTTTGTGAGACTTTCTATGTGCCTCCTGGTCAGTTTGGTATCGCGTGGACGCAGATGTGTCTGATCAAAGTAGCGGCTCGAGCGATTGATGTTGGTGGTCTATGCTCTCGGAATCCAGCTGCTCGGACCCTCTCCAGGGCTAGCATACCATCACTGTCGTGCATGAAGATATATTTCTCTAAGATACTCATCAGTGTCACGTCGCAACCAAGTCTCCCATCTAACTAACTTTTCTTTACGACTGGGCCAAGCCACTGAAATCCAAGAGTCAACATGCTAGCAAATATCAGTTTCGGCTCGCTTGGGCGTTCACATTCTCACTCTCGAACGCAAAACAAGGACAAAGGCAGACCCAAACACTTTCCTTCTCCTCCTTCACTGTCACCTAGGTTTATCTCGTCCAGCTCAGGCTTTGAGCCAGATCAGGTGACTACAAGGATCCACGACGCCTTTGCAAGGGCCAGTGAAGGTCAGGCTGGCGATATCTACAATCTTTACAATCCTCCTCGTCAACGTCTCCCATCAATACGAGAACAACCGGCAGTCTCTCTAGATCGTCGAATTATCGAATCGGTCAAAGGCAAGGATAAAGACGTCAAAGCTCGAGCTCACCCCTATCAACGCCAAGCTTCAAGGGAAGATCAACAGCCGGAAACTCTTTCCTCCCTCCTTCCTCCTTCGCGTTTTACGGGGAATATCAGTCGTTCGTCTTCCATCACTTCCTTCGCAGACAGATCACAGGATTACCTTCCCAATATGCAGTCCCCATTCCATTTCCAGACCCCCTACCCGAACCCTATCAGTCCCTCTGAGTCGGGATACGACACCCATGCTTCGGGTCCGAGCACACTTCCTCGTCGAACCCTGCGCAACAATGTAAGGCAAGGTCCTAGCCCACTCAACGAGACTCCAGAACATAGCGAGGAGCATGATCGCGTTCATAGCCTTCGTCTCTCGAGGAATGGAGGAGTCTTGGACTCCCTTGGAACGGGGTACAACTCATCGAGTGTCAGTGTAGGTAGTCGACCCAAGACTGATAAGGTCTTGGGTATTGACTCTCATGCGAGGATTGCTTCTTTCTACCTCGTATCTGGCCTCCCCAGAGTGAGCTTGAACCTCTCGTTCCCACTCGTCTTGCTGAAGGCTTAGGACGGCTCGGCTTGGTCGTTTGCCGATACGGACGCCACGCGAGGACTTCAACCCACTGAGGACTCGATTGGACTCTTCTGGCGTCCAGACATGCTAGGAAGTGCTTTCAGCGGACACAAAACAGAAGACTTTCTTCGTGAAGTTGCAAGGAGGCGAAAGGATTCGAAAGCAAGCGGACTCACCACTTTCACCTCGCCCCTGGTCAGAAGTATCAAGGGCGTCCATGTTCCAGATGCAGGTCCTGATGGAGCCATGAAGCTTGTCACCAAGACGATGAAGTATGCGCACCCTCGAGATGGTCAGTCGTCAGTCGTCATTCGTCCCGCAATGACTAACCTTCTTTTCAGTCGAGATAGTAAACTCTACTCTGGCCCCTCCGACGACGTGTCACGCTTTCACATTCACCATACCTCGACATGATACGTTAGCGGCAGTTGCACGTTCCCGTCTCGACTCTGCCACTGCCTCTCTACCCGCTGTGGAATCTTATCGATACGATTCAATGGTCTCCAACGGTGATGAATCCTCAGTCGCCCCTCCTTTGGGCGTATCAGCTGGTGTTCGCAATATGACGACAGCCACCGATCTCATGTACCATGGTGTCACTCTAACTGTATGGACACATGCCGACCACGATCGAGCTCAGATCCTGAAAGAGCTCAAGCTTCGCGTCGAAAGAGGCAAGAATGGACTTGACACACTTACTTCGAACCCACTGGTCATGCCTCAAGGGACAACAGCCGAGAGTAGAAGAAGATCATCGATGCCGTGGGGTAAACAGAATGATGCAACAGAGACTGACGGAGAGACCGAAACGGGCATGAGCGATGCGGATTTTGATGGACCCATGGGGTCCAAGAATACGCGAGGTGTCTTGGGAGACACTTTGACAACTGCTGAGTCAATGCCGGAGGATGCTGCTGCTTTGTTTGAGGATGGGGGTGATGTTTTCTGGATGCCTTTCGCCATCACCTTGGGTGAGTGTCTTCGTTGGTTTGTTACTCAGCTCTCAGTTTCTCGGTACCCGATCTACGATGTGATGCAAGATTACTTGCGCACAAGCGTGAGTTCATATTGTGCCTACCAGTGCTGATACAGTAGTGGGCACGATACTCAAAGCATGCCAAACATCATATGACGTGAGTGCCATGGTTATGCTTCCTCAGTCAGAATGCTTACAGCGAATAGACAAGTATGCAAACTGCTCAATCACGAGACACCTCGACCCGGTGAACTCTATCGGTTGACCTTATCGAACGGCCTCGACGAGCGTGTCACCATAGAAGCTACAATGCCTGGAGCATTGGACTTTGAGCGAGGCCTGGTCAAAGTTGATTTTCAGATGTGGCCCTTCTTCCAAGCTGTCGATATTGACCACATTCTCATTTGCGTCGACGTGGGTGCCACATTATCATCGATATCGAAGGCACTGATGTACATAGGTCGCTCTTTCAAATTCGGGCCGTATCATCTTTTGCTCGAAACATCCGGCGATGCTCAATCTCGCGGTCAATACTATGAAATATATTGTCGAGCTTCGAGGCTGGAGCGGAATTGTTCAGCCGATATTACATGCCGTGAGTGATCATGCATACCGAGTCTGAATCGGCGTAGCGCGACACTACTTTTGTTGTCGAAGATCCCGGACCTTATATTCTTGTAAGTTTAACCACAAGGCTAGTCCTGATGAACAGGGCATGCCAACTGAGTGTCGTTTCATGATCCCGATCCCTTCCGAGGTCGTCATTATAGACATCGATTCCAAGTGAGCAGATCTTTGAGAGCCAAAGCTAACGAGTTAGCTCTTTGACATGCAAATCGCCACCAGCGAATGTGGTCACACCTAAGATCAAGCGTGACAAAGCGAAAGCGAGAGTCATGGCAGCTTTCGGACCTGGATTTCGTAAGGCTGATCTGAAGGGCACTCGCTGATATTGTAGCCAACGATCGCAGCGTTCCTATGGAGTTCAAGGTATCATACCCGAAAGGCTGCTTCCGCAATTTCAACAAGATGATCCACGGAGCGGAGCGCCCGACCTTTCTAGGGGAAAGGCTGGCTCCTCCGAAGTGGTGGAGACATGCCGAGGTATTCTCAGTTTTCGACAAGATAATGCTCGACAAGGTCAGAATGGGTGACTCTAAATGTGGATGTACCAATAACTGACATTCGTTGTAGCACAAAAAGCCAACGCTGTTCCAGCGTTTGACGCGATCTGGAATGTCGAGACATCAGGCTCAGTTAACGGTTGGCGAACAACTGACGAGAACCATGATGCGACGCCGCGCTTGTGAGATTGACTGTACTTCAAGAGGCAATCCAAAGCTGACATTGGCAGTACACTATGTCGAGACCCGAGACGATCTTGAGCTCAAGGTGGCGCGCATCAATCGTCGTCTCCTCAAGCTGGTCCATGAGGGCGATCATGTGAGCATCAACCACATTCTCTGGGTCTTGGCTGACGAGCGCAGTGGAAAACGCAATTTGAACAATTCGAGAGATACGCCGACAAGCTCGCTCAGGAAGCCAACGACCTTAAGGTCAAAATCGATAGAGAGAAGCGAGAAGCGAAGCGTTTATCCGCCAGTAAGTGGAACTTAACGACTAGCAGTCTCATGTGTTTAACAAACCTCTTAGTCGCAAATGAGCAGACAAAGCAGAATAGCAGCCTGGAACAGAAGCTTCGGAGTACTGAAAGTGCTCGCGCAGAGGCGATGCGGCAGCTCTCAGATATGCACCAGTCCATCCAGGAACTGGAACGAGAGAGGGAAGATATCATGAATGCCTTTGAAGAGCAAATTAACCACGCCCTCGAAGAACTGCCTTCTTTGGGATCAGACGGATCTCGTCCACCCACGCCGACCGAATCAGCTCTTTCCTCTCCCCAGTTGAGGCCCAGCTCTCGGCTTCGACCTACCACGCGCGACTCGGACCGTTCGATGCTTTCGCGCTTCACCGTCGAGTCACGCCCCGTATCTGTACTCGGTGCTGCGCGTGCACACAAAATTCCTCGACCAAAGCGAGCGACCGTGACAAATGGCGATGGTCTGAATGAGGTTGACAGATTGATGGCCGAGAAAGGTGATCACATTGCTGACAGGATTGCCACCATTCAGCTCAAGGTCAGCTTCAATGTCTCTTGTCCATGTACGTCAAGCTAATAGTGTGAAGCTCGAGATGGCCTTGAACGGTACTGCAGGCCATAGTCGATCTGCCAGTGTCGCTACCCACCGATCTGCGCTTGAGCAGGAAGAGACGGAGGAGGGAGGGAGCACTCCGCACAGTGTACTTACAGTGCTTCCTGAGAATCAGCCCACTTTGATCACCGAATCGACAGATACCGTGAGCGACACCACTTCACTGGAGACTCCGCTTGCGAGTCGGCGACCTTCGGTTAGTCCAATGGCCGTACGAAATGATCAAACTCCAGCCACATCACCCGAAGACTTGCTTGAATCAGTACCGCCTACTCTTAGCGGTGACGAGTATGTCTCGGCCGACGAAGGGACGGACGAGAGACACAATACTACGTTTGGGCCGATCTCATCAGGAGCACGAAAGGTATCTGCGTCGGAGCTGGGCTTGATTCCGAAAGGAGTCACTTTGCGCATCAAGAAACGTCACGACTCTGCTAGTTCGGAGGATATCGTCATCCGCCACGACAAGGGTTTGACAGACTCAACGCAGGGTACAGACGAACTGATCATTTCACCGACCAACAGCCTGTCCAGTATCGGTTCTGGATCGTCCGGCGGTATCAAGCTGAGAGCGAAACCGATCAAGGGCAAGGAGGCGACATTTTTGGAAGAGGATAAAAGGCTGTCTACGGCTAGTGTAGCAACTGTGACTTTTGGCGAGGTAGGCTAAGAGTGGGTCTGATCGGAGAGATTGACCTTTTGAAGGGTGTGGGGGGGAGGTGTGCAAGATGGCTAGAGACTGTGTTCCTTTCTTGGCATGTCTAGGTTTGTTCTTTTGGATTCTTCTTCACTGATTACCCAAACTACGCTATGCATGGTAGTTTCTTGTTCAATTGAGCATCACAATGAACGGATTACACCTTTAACAGGGCCTCCTTCAAATCTGAATGAGGAGAGGGAGAGAGAATGTGGAGCGTTTCTGTGCTGCCTTTGGTATTCACACGCCTTTGAAACGGAGACTGATAACATAGCCGGCCGGGGTTAGGGGTCTAGCTTGACGACTGTGATGGCCGTGACTTCCCTCTGGATGGATCACTCAGGTGGAGAACGGATGGACAAGCATGCAGGGAAGAAGGAAGGAGATGTTGGAAGGAGGGTATGAAGAATTGGGGCTATGAAACCGGATCACGCGGCGATGAGTGTACGGGGAAGTGATTTGCGATTTTTGTTGATTGATTTCATTGATACAAACCCCGAAAATGTCTCTTATAGATGGTGGATCGCATTGACACTGATAATACTGATATGATGAAGATGACCGTCTTTATCCTGATTACATACGGTAGTACAATAGATCCGATCGGTCGATCAATGCCGAGCGGGCACTACGGCTTCGGTGCCATATCCATAATCAACATCCAGCCGAGCTCGTATATGATCACGGCTACGGGCTCAAAACCATTCGGTACGTCTAATTCGGGTTCGGGTTCGGGGTCACAGTAAAACGGGGGGATAACTTGCTTACTATACACCTCCCTCGGTCAGACAATCTGGAACGATTGGGAAACAAAATCAGGCCCATCAATCATATCGTACCCCCTCCGGGATCCCAGTGTATGTGTATGTGTATGAAAAAGGACGGTAGACGACGACGTGTGATGGAGGGGACAGTACAGTAAGTGATGGGGAAGGACAGTAATAAGTAGTAAGTAGTGATGGATACGAATCAGTGATCCTGATCTTGGTCGGATAGAGACGGGGACGGGCAGTAAGTAAGTGATCATGTACCGAAATATCATTCGGTAGTACATGTGGTACATACATATATGTACTGTCCTTATCGATATTGAATATTGACTCGACTATATAACTCGACTCGACCTGATCGTCTTGAACCATCTCAAGTCTCACTCAATATCCGAAAAAAAGAAAAAAGAAGAGACCCACCCTTGCCCCCTCAGAAGATGTGTCACGAAACACCTACAGCTCAGCTTTTGGGCGCTTTGGTTTGTGGGCTGGGAACGATATTCATTCTCTGGCATATATGGAGCTATGACAGGTTCAGATGCCTCATCCCTACTCGTGCCGATATCTTTAGATGGAGTATGTAGCATTTCTTCTTCTTCTTCTTCTTCTTCTTCTTCTCCTCCTAGTTTGCCCCTATTACTTCTCAACGAGTCGACTCATTAACTGACTAAATGATTCAAAATAGTCATCGTTGTCATGTTAGTTGCATGTTTGATCTTGGTGAGTTACCCTATCCCCTTTCTAGGTACACGCTCCTGGTGCTGATCCGCCTCTCTTCTTTTCCTCCTCACAGTTCATGGCATGGAACATCATCCTATGTTACGTCAAGTACAAAGAATGGTATACTGCCATACCTCTACCCGAAGGAGGCAGTGAAATCTTACCTACCCCGTTCCAACTGGTGAGTCTGAATCGATTTCTTCTTCCTCTGCTGCTACTGATACATTTCTTCTTACTCTGCTGAATACTACCGATACTGATCCTGAGACAAAACCGTAGTGGTCAGAAAGACATCAATTTCTCGGTCGAACAGCATACACATGCATGTCTGTCGCATGGGCACTGTTAATGTCCATTCAAGCTGAAGAGACCCTTTACTGGGCTTACTTGATCGGTTCAATTCGAAGACGAAGTAGTAGGACTTGGTTCCAGAGTCACCCATTCAAAATCTGGTTGATCTGGACTGTCATCGTAAGTTCTAATATCCTAATACACCCACACTAGCCTATGATCTTGTCCTCTCTTGGTCGTCCCCAAACACCCCGCATTAGTTCTAGTTCTTGTTCTCGGTCTTGATCTTGTTCTCGGTCTTGATCTTGGTCTCGGTCTTGGTCTTGATCTTGATCTTGATCTGGTGCAAAGTCTTAGAAGGGACGCGAACGAAAACTGATCAAAGGCAATCAATCACAACTTGTAGAGTTTCGTTACCGTTCCTACCGTTGCTCAAATCGAGACTCGTGATCTCCTCAAGATGGAAAGTAATCTCTTCCTAGTTGGGTAAGTCATCTCTAATTACCATGAAGAAGCGACTGACTGGCCAAAAAATCCGTGTAGATCAATAAGCGCCATTGTCGTTTTATCCATGAATTCATGGTTAGTCTGGGAATTCCCAGCATTCATAAAAGAAGCAGTCAGTATTTTTATCTACATCTCCCATCAAAGTCTACATCACCTATCTCTCTCTCTCTCTCTCTCCCCAGTATCCTCAATTATTTTAAAAAAAAAAAATCGCCACCGTCATTCCCTTCTCATCTCTCCAGAGCTACACTACATTATTCGTCATGCTGATACTCTACTCAACCAGCGTCGACAAGGTGCTAATCCTGATATCATCGGACGGTTATTCTACTTTAAAGAACTAAATCTAGTTCGAACCTCGATTCGATACATTTACGTCGCTGCTATCACTACCCTCGCTTTAGACAGTAGGACGAGTCATGCCATCATCAATCACTCACAGTACGTCTAGAGTCGATTGATTACCTTCAACTCGTCCCCCATTTTTAGAGTCGATAATCCTCAACTCAACTCCATCTCTAGAGTCAATTATCCTCAACTCAACCCCCATTTCTAAAGAGTCAATTATCCTCAACTCAAACCCCATAATAAACCACCCCCAAAGAGGTCACTGACGATATCAGGTTTTGGTTAGATGCACTCATGCTTTCTGGTCTTTTCGCTGCTTTCACTTCGACCGCCGTCTCAGTCTTAGTAAGCTTCTCTTTCTCATCCCAGTACCAGACCTTGCCTGATTCCTTCCACTCCTCCCTAACCTCTCTTCTCCTCTCCCATTCCAAACCTCCCATACCCCATAATCCACTGACACACTCACAGATTCTTCTTCCAAGATCGTTAACAGCCGAAGCGAACCTCGGCTATAAATCAGCCCAAGTTTTTGTCCGTGCTCAACGCAGTCCATACAGGCAGCAGAACAACAACAACAACAACCAAAACCATGATAGGGGCAGTACGAAGTCGTCCTACCTCCCTTCCGATAGTGATCTTAGCTCGATGGCGATGCATACCGTCGCTGCACCATGGGCTGTTCTGGGCGATCGACTCAAACTTGATGAACGTGATGTGCAGGAACTTGAAGATATGGAGAAAGAGAGGGAAAGGGAGAGGCACGGTCAAGTTTCTGTTACTTCTACTGAAAGACAGAGTCTTCCTTTCGCTATGCAGCCTGGAGCTAGAGTTCTAGCTGAAGGTGAAACACTCGAGAATGCTCCTGCTAGAATGGTGAGCCTACCAAGTCTTTCGTTTATGAGAAACACAGTAGTGGGCAGTTGCGCCGACGGCCATGACGCTGATAAAAAAATGAATCAGTTGGATCAATTCATATCCCCCATCGAGGTGAATCCGCCACAAAATCCGGTCGATCTCAATATCGTTGTCCTTACCGAGACTACTGTCGATAAGGAATAAACTGGGGGTCAGGCTGGTAGAGTGCAAGCTATTTTTGCCGTGATTAGTACACGAACATCAGGATTAGTACACCAATATCAGTATATTGTTAGAACGGCCCGAGGCTGTAAACTATGCCACTCTTTACCATCTTCTCTAGATCGTATGACTACGTGGTCATCCTGTAAAGCCGGATACCAGCTCTTTCTTTCGTTGTGACAGTATGACTCGACCAATTCAGCCTCTATCCTGCTCTTTTTCATCCCTTGCTCTACGCCCATACTATCGTCCATCTCGTACTCTAGATGATCCTCTCGGTAGATGCGTCCATGATAGCAGGTGATTTTTGGGGAGAAGGCATTGGCCGTCCAAGAGCCTCTGTGACGCCTGACGACTGGAGGAACTGTGCCCATTTGGGTTCGACAAATAGAGCCCTTCATCATTGTCAGTAACACCCTCTATACATGCTTTGTATGTGCCTATTTATGCACATTCGGGTGGGAGAAGGTAAAAACTCACTTTGCCTCTGCAACTTTGTCCCCATCGAGCGTCTCCATCGTCCCGCTCACCATCGCTTTGCGCCCGTTGACGTTCTCGATTTTGGTACGAACGATTACGAACTGAAGATCGTTATCAGTCATGGCTCAAAATGGTTGAGAACATCGTTTGAGGTACTTGCCTGATCAGCCTGACATGGCGCTTTGTAGTTGACAGTCAGGGATGCAGTTACACCGATGTGTGTTGGAAGATTCAGCAAGGCCTGTCTCGATTGTGAGCCGTCAACCAAGAGCGGATTCAGAAGGGGACAAACATTTCTCGCTAAACTCTCGTCAAAGACAGTCGCGATCAGACCTCCATGAATGATGCCGTCGTGGCCGCACAGTGCTCGTCCGAGATGAATAACAGCTATCGAGGATCAGCCTGTGACGTGAAGATATACTATACAGCTGCATGACGGGCATCTGGATGAATGGTATTGAAGTGCTCACCGACTGCCTCTGATTCGTCGTGCTTGGCGAACAAGAGTGGAGGCACTGCTAGCTTTCCTGGTCCTCGTAACGAGCCCGCAGTGAGGGAATTATGCACCTTTTGAGGATCGAATCGTTGGTATGGTCCTATTATGAGCCTAGTCAGTTTCGTTCAACTTGGAACTGACGAGGAGAAGAGACATGACAAAGGATAGTATTATGAGGAGGGTTTTTGATTATAGAAGAGGAAAGGAGCGCCGTGGTCACAGGGTTAGATATGTGAATACGAGTACGATACAAGTATCCAATCAAAGGATTCAAACAGAGAGAAGCTAGAAACAAGACTCAGGATACTAACGAGTCTCATACCATCCCTCCTTGCCTCTCATCTGAGCAACGACATACAATCCCTGTAATTCCTTCTCGACCTCATTCATGAGTGCTTTCCCATGATGACTGTCCTTTTCCGGTGGAGGAGGGGCATGACGGGGGAATACGAAGAGGATTAGACGTGGTGGGAAGGCTGCTCCGAGGAAGAATACAGCTGGGAATGCTAGGGCCAAAGCTGTGTAGTGTATGTTGGAAGAGCAACAGAGCGACAGAGGCGGAGGGGAAGAAAGAGGAAGAGGAGTAGGTGAATGTGAACGTCAAGATGGGGCAAAATCGACATAGGGTAGGAAGAGAGTTGTATTTCCGATATCGAGTTCAAGGATGAGTCGAAGGTTATGAAACTAGATCAGCACACATTCTTGAGCCGCAATGAGTGTGTGAGGGAAGGTGGGGGCCAGCTACGAGCTCTGGAGCTCTAGATTCTATTTCCTCCATTCGCTTTCCTACTATTCTTCAAGTGTCAAAGTATAACTCACCAAACCTGACTCCCCATTTCCTAAAAGCAGAAGGAGGTGTATACGCCGATCCCGATCCATTTCCAGTTCCAGTTCCAGCTCCTGCTCCTAGCCCTGCCCCCGTACCAGTACCAACAGCTTCATTCGCTGTTACATGATATTGAGATTTAGATGCCCATCCTCTTTTCTGTACTTTGATTGGGATTCGATTCTTAGGTATATCGAGGATGAATATTGATCGGAAGTTTATGATTGATGTTCGTAATGACGACATTACTACTAAGAGTCTATCCTTTCTTTCTTTCCTTCTTTGTTCCTTTGTTTGTTTGCTGGTCTGTAGGTTTTATGTTTGATCTACGAATGAATCAGAGATATATATCACTTGATCTTGATAACGTTGTAAGATGGATAGAATAGATGTTAAAAACTAACAAAGGAAACACGAACCTATACGGCTACAATACACGGCTACGGTATCCGGTTGTCGCGAACAAAGATTCCTTCGGTTCATTTCTCGTTTTCTGGCCCCGTGGGGGAACCGTCGGCTCTGTCGGTATTACCGGGAAAACCGGGCCGTGAGTTCACTGAATTCACTCTTGACTAACGCTACTTTAGAGCATAACACAGCAGCATTTACAGACCAAAACGTAGTATGGCTAGATGATAAAGCTACATGAGATGCTTTGCTTTGCACACTACCCTACCTCGCTTACAGACCAAAACGTAGTATGGCTAGATGATAAAGCTACATGAGATGCTTTGCTTTGCACACTACCCAACCTCGCTTCACTTTGGGCACTATCACTATGACTGACTATGGAAATATAACAATGTCCTGTAGCACCAGAGCGTAGAGTAGAACCCTCACTACTACTACTACTACTACCTACTAAACGAATGTCCATCTAGTCCGCCCCACAAAGAACTCAAAACACAATCAAACACTACCTCTCCTACCCGCATCTTGACCTGGTACGGTTTTCTTCTCCAGTCCAATAGCCTTTCCCAATCTCTTGAACAGTCCTCCACCCTTCTTAGCTTTCCCAAATCCTTTCCCACTCTTGACTGAACTACTTTCTACACTTCCATCCGCATCGCCATCAGATCTCGTACAACTGATTTGTACAACTTCGTCCTCTCCTTCTCCTTCTCCATCACCGTCTGTTTCCTGTTCGGCAATAGCAGTAGTACTTGGAGCTGAAGAACCGCTCGTCATACTTCCCACACTTGCTTCACTTGATATACTAGAATTTGAAGGTTGGCGGCGCATGAATGCAGGTCTAGGTGGTGCGAGTGACGATAAAGCTAGTAAACCTTCATCGTTAAGTTGTAGTTCTCGACGAGAAGTTTCAGCCAGTGATTCAAGTCTATGAACTGTATGTGTAGAATTCGAATCAGAAGTGAGAGATGTCGTAGATCCTGATGGTGAGATTGATGATGTACGAGATGATGTTGTTGTCGGACTAAGAAACGAATTGCGAGATGGTCGGAGTGATGATGAAGATGTTTTCGTTTTTGGTGCAGACGCAGGAAGGATTATGCCGGATTTCTTTAGTCCTGCACGAGAGAATTTGGGTGCAGATGAAGGAGGGAGTGAGATGATTGGGATATCGGGTGGAGGTGATAAAGGACTTGGAGAAGAAGGTATAGCATCGGCCCATAATCCGCTAGGTGTACGACTCGACCCTGCACTAGAAGTGCGAGACGAAGAACCACCACCTAAGACGCTCAGTCCGGGTCGACCAGTAGTGGTAGTGGTAGTAGTAGGTGGAGAACTTGGTGGTGACAGTAGACCAAGTGTTGATGAGATAGCAGGGAATCGACGATGTTGACTTGATGCCCATAGACCAGCTTCAGTTGCAATGCGTGGTTTATTCGGTCTTTCTCGATCCATGACTCCTTGTCTATCTTCTTGAGGACTCTGAGGTGGACTCAATAATCCTCCAAACCCGATCATACTGTGGGCTTTACGCATCCTAGGACGAGGTTCTTCGTCGACTTGTTGTCGTAATGGGCTTGATATCCGTACCATACTGGTTCGGTAGGATGTGGATGAATGTTTGAGCGTTGGACGAGGGTCAAAGTCAGACCAAGTCGCACTATCAGGCATAAGGAGTCGAGTATGGTATGATGCTCGACGAGGCATGGATGATGCTGGGCTGGGAGATGGATAAGGCACTGAGGAAGGGAAGTTCATCGCGAGATGTTCTCGTAGTGGTTTAGGTGATGAGCCCTGAAGAAAGACCTCGATCAGCTCTTTGAAGTCAAGAAGAAATGCACACAAAAGACTCACAGGTAGAGAGTGTCGTCCAGCTCCATCCCAACCAGCAACGAATGCCTCTGCTGCAAGGCGTGTAGAGAACGTCTTGAAGACAGGTGCAGGGTGGTTCTATTCATATACATGTATCAGTCGACGTGCTTATCTAACCGAAGCCAATCTAACACCGCCACGAAAGGAGGGTTGGGCGATATGGAAGGTACGGAAGGAATAGAACAACTCACGATAACTTGCTGTTCGGCGAGGTCCCAACAAGTATACACTCCAGGTCGGTGTCCTTTTCGCACAGCCACAAATAGATACCGCTGATGACCACTCGAAGGACCTGCGTCTGGAACAGAAGGCGCAGGTGGTAATCTACTGATTCGATATTCTGCTTCAGAGGAGTGTGTTGATGAAAGAGGCTTGTCGATTGTTTCGAGGTTGGCTAGAAACGCAGACATGGTGCCGAAAAATTCGATTATTTTGTTTTTCCTTGGCGCGTTGCTTTGGCTCTTTTAACTTGTCGACGTTGGAATGGATGAATGGTATGATCGCGTCAGCCGTTTCAGATGACGCGCTAGGGTCTCTTTAGTCTCAAGGAGACAGGTGATGGTCGATGGTTACGGGTCAGTAGAGATAAAAAGGGTTGATCGCGTGATCTAAGAGAGTTGAACCTGTTTCGGTCTGTCGGATGGGAGATGGGATTGAGGGGAAAAAGGTTGATTGTTGCGATAAAATAAAATCGGAGAGTTTTCAAGTTAAGCTTGAGATATTGTAAGAGTTTATCGTTACTCGAAAGTAGTTGATGGACACGGCGATATGGGATGACCGGCGAAGGTAGGGCACGAAGGGGGGTACAGTGCTGACCACCGAAAGGTCGTGATGACAATATGTACTTGCCGGGCGAAAGAAAGGATTCAAAAGACCACAAGACACAAGGAAACTCTCCAGGCAAGCGCCCTCCTTTGCTCCACTGTCGACCTCCCGGGTCTCAGATGAGATATTCAAAGCGTGGGTAAAGTCGACGAGTTGTGGCGATGAAATCAAGAGCCAAATCAAAGGAAAGACAAATATAGATGTTGATGGGGTTGATAAAGTAAAGATTCTATTCTAAATGACCGGGAGAGCGACAGCCAGTAGGTACTTGCTCGAAAGTACGTACAGTCCGGTCAACAGATAGGTGGTAAGGTATAACAAAGAAAGATCAAATACCCCCAACACCGAGCTGATGGATCGCGTCGTACTTAGTGTACTCGTACTTGTCTTGGTAGTTTTAGTATTTTTTCCTGTCTCTCTCTCTCTGAACCGCTCGGCGCTCGGCTCTCGGCGTCGCATCCCTATTTCAGCAGTCTTCGGCCCCTCAAAAGTCGATTTCAATCACTTCATAATACAACGAGGGGCAACGGTACCCCTAAAGAGGTAAATCACCAAAACGAGGGTCTTTCGATCCTCCTCCGCTTCAAAGACTTTCGGAAAGTTTCGTGCTTTCTATTTCTTTCTTTTTTTTTCCTTCGCCTGCCTTCCTTCCTTCCCCTTCCTGCCTTCCTTCCTTCCTTCCTTCCTTCCTTCCTTCCTCTGTCTTGTACCCTCTAATTCTTCCTCCCCTCGGCCTCTTCTTGTTCTGCCCTAACCGCCACTTGTTTCGCCGGCCCTTTCTACCTCCCAGGCACTAGACATAGCGACTCACCACATTATTTTACACCAAGTCATTTGGCATTTTGGCTGCACAGCCTTGAACCGCCAGCTTATCAAAGTTTGCACGCTACGGCTTTGAGGATGTCTCAGGGTGGACCTGGGCACCCGAAATTTCCCAACCCCTAATATGCATTAGAAACCTCCGGACAGGTGTTCGTAATTATCCTAGAAACGGAGATTAGTAGGTCACGGAGTAACGATTACGACATAAAAAAGTATTACGGGGGCAGAAAGAACGAGGATTATGTAATGAGACTACGTGTACGCTTATTTCAAAAAACTTATCTAAGACCCTCATTTTTGGCTTCCCATTTAAAATCTATATGGTACCCACAAGTAAGACTTCGTGTCCGTCCAAACTATATGGTACCCTCACTTGTGCCTCTGACATTTCCATCTCAACCAGTTCAGCCCTGTTGATTGTTCTCTCTGCGACTGGATTAGTCGAGTCGGTCTGTAAAATGGCCACTCGCTCAGCTATATAACATGCTCTCCCTATTCTCGTTCCCCTCTGTCAAAGCAAACATCAACTTCATCGCAACTCACGCCTAGGTAAACCTCTTAATCCCCGGAACTCTGCTGCTTTGATTATCCTCTCCCGAGGCCTACGCATCAGATCAAGATGCGATTCGCTGCTATCGATTCTTCCGATGAAGAAGATTATATCAGCTTAACCACGTCTATCTCTTCTGTCAGTTCATCCTCACGCAGACCTACATCTGCCAGGTATGTCCAGAAGCATCTCTTCTGCAAGTTGCTCGAACGGGGGCTGACGCGATGTAGACCCCGTCCTCACGTTGGACCTAGATATAGTGCGCATAATGTCGCGTCCGAGCAAGAGACCGATTCGGACGACATCCTCTTAAGTGCAGAAGATAGTGCCGATGAGGTGGAGAAGCTCGGAGGTGGATATGAGGTCGTTCAGACTGAACGTGTCTATAGACGTCAGAGCAAAACGTGAGTATATTTACCCATCTGTCTAGTCTATCTGACCCAAATAGTCCCTCTACTGCGAGTAGGCAGAGCAATCCCTGGCGCGAACGTGTATACAGAGACTATTCTACCGCGCCCCGTGCGAAAGGCAGCATCAAGTCGTTGCTCGAAAAGAAACCAACTGCGTACGAGTTATGGACCAAGGTAACCGAGGAAGAAGCGATGGTACGTCTCTCTATTCCTGTGATAAGCAATTCTAAGACCTTGTAGCGTGATGGTCATCGTCTCGCTCAAGAACGCCGTGGCGAGCTACGTGAACGTGCCAACAATGCTCGAGCTGAAGTGCGCCATGCCGATGATTTGCGTTTGCAGCGAGAAGAAGAGGAGATGCGTCGGATGCTCGAAGGCATGGCGTTGAGGCAGACCCGAGAGGCAGAGGAACGTCGACGCGACTTTGCTGAACGAGAAAAGAGGCTTTGGGCCGTAAGTCAACTAGTTCATCTGGGCGATGTGCTAATGATGCAGGAAATCGATGCAACGATCCGTGAGGTGGAGCTCAAGGAGGCAGCGCTGGCTACTGCTAGACTGACGGCTGAGCGAGAGGCAAAAGAGCAAGCGCAGGCTCTTATCGCCAAGCAAGAACAGGAAGCTCAAGCTCGACGAATCGCCGAACAGAAGGTAGCAGAGGAGAAGCGGGCGCGTGAGAAGCAGCGATTGGAAGCTCAAGAGGCGGCGCGCAAAGCAGACGAAGAGGCGCGAACCAAAGCTGAACAAGACGCAAAGATCGTTGACCTTTCGAATATGCCGCATCGCGAGTGGGCCAAATGGGTCAGACAGCAGCGACGGATGAAGACCCAAGTCATTGAACCGGTCAAGGCGGATAGGGCGACCAAGCAGGCGGTCAAGATAGCATTGCGGTTGATCACGAGGGGAGTTGGGCAGGTGGTGAATACCAAACATGATACGGTTCGAGTAGTGAGTCCTGCGAACTTAAGAGAAATAGAACGAAAATGCTGATCATTGCAGACGGATGATATTCATCGACTTCTCGTCGATCAGCTCCCTGCACCACCGTCGGCTGCAAATCCTACCAGTCTATCCTCAACACCGCCGACCGCCTATCTGTACCTACTTTCACACTTGTCCAAGGCGTTGATTAAGCAAGCCGAGAGTGAAGTATCTGCCAAGCCGAACGCTGCATTCCCACTAGCTCGTATAATTCACGGCCTAATCCTTCGCGGACACGGCGCATTTGGCGATATCCTCATGGCGCGACTAGTGAAGAAATGTCCTTGGGTTATACCTTTTTATCCAGCAAAACAACCAGACCAATCACGAGAGTCGTATGAAAAGTCTACTGGACGGGCTTTGGACGAATCGACTTCAGAGTATATTCAACGCATGGGCGGTATTTTGATCCTATACTTTTCGATCGTGCAGACCTGTTTGACACCCCTAATCCCTACCATCCCGTCAACTCCAACTCCAACACCGAGACAATTACTCGCTCTGTATCCTGCAGCATTGAGACTCCCAGCAGGATGGACATGGTTAGCATACGCTCTACGTAAACCTATATTGGCTTCTGCACCCATGGCGAGCATGTTGGCGATCTACGTCGAAGTCGTCGCTCCGGCTGCTGCGGAGGTATTTGGTGGACTACAGGTTGGGAAGGTACTAGTGGCTATGAAGAGGGATTGCGTGGATCGGAAGAGGGTCAAAGGGGAGAGTGAGGCCGATAGACAAAGATTAGGGATTCTAGTTGATAAGTGGGAGAAAGAGGGTAGGAGATACCTCCAAGGCAGAGATTGGGAGGTCTGAGAATGGTGTGTCAATGTCATTTGCAGGATATTGAGTGTGCATGTTGAACGAGGGACTTTTGCTTGTCGAACGACGGACTTACACAGGGAGGTCTGAGAATGGAGTGTCCAAGCAAGAACATTAGCATCAAAGAGGGAAAAAAAGGGAAAGGAACGACAAGCAGTGAGAATGGTGTCAAGTGCATGGATGGTCTCTTGTTATAACGTATTATGTCTAATCGTAACGAAACGAAACGTATCATGTATAAAATGCAATAATGTATCTTTCGGACATGGGGTGAGTACTCGAGTACAAAGTGATTACAGAATCGGGAGCAATTCTGAAACACTTTACGTAACGTCCCCATGGGGTGGGGTGTATTATTGTTATTGTTTACCTGTGTCCTTGTCCACTGTGCACGAGCATCACTCAACTGTCCTTGAAGCTTTGTTTCGACGATTCTCTTCCTCTGATTTGTTCTACAGAGGAATATATCTGCTAAATTTGGATCTTGTCCCTCATTTTGGATACTCGCTCCTAGCTAGTTGGTATTTTACAATTCATCGTCTTGGAAATCGTTCAATCTTCCAAGAGGGTCCTTTCGTTACCTAGTCGCCATCAAACCCCATCAAACTCGTTTTATTCTCACTCAACATATTCTCACTCAACAACAGCAACAAGAAAGCACAAATATTATTATTATTTCTCTTATCAACCATCAATACTCAC
The DNA here is from genome assembly GCA_002105065.1 of Naematelia encephala. NCBI lineage: Eukaryota > Fungi > Basidiomycota > Tremellomycetes > Tremellales > Naemateliaceae > Naematelia > Naematelia encephala. Next base: position 22,118 of record MCFC01000114.1, read on the forward strand.
TCATAACATCAAAACCGATATCTTCTCGTCCTCTCAACCATCATCACAACAACCACATACAAGGAGATAAACTACGAGTGATGGACAATCCACTTATCGAAACACTAGCCCCTCCACCATTGATAGCAGACGAAACCCCCTCGACTGAATTCTCATCAACGTTCGATTCGCCTGACCTAGACGCATCATCATCCATCGACCAAGCTCTAGAACCCCTCTCTGATCTTTCACTCACTCTCAATGATGTGCATGCCGATCCGATACTTGCGAATTTAGCAAAACAGCAACTCAAGTTGAACCACACCGCAGAGACTCCAGAACAGATCAAGTCCAGTCAAGGCAGACCAAAAGAAGGAGGAAAAGTAGGCTTCAGAGCTAAACCTGCACCTGCCTCAACTCATAAGAGCGCTGAGAGTGTCGGACCCAAGATGACAAAGGCAGCTATGTTGAGAGCAGGTCTAGAATGGACCGAACCAATTAGGAAAAGCTTGGATGGTACGACGGGGTTTGATAATGTTGCGGGACATAAGAGGGTCGGTCTGAACTTTGTAAGCTATCTTTTGTTTTTTTATCTTTCTCTTGCTTGAGCTGTTTTTTTTGTCTTTCTTTCTTTGTCTGTCTTTGTCTTTCTTAGCTTTCTCTATCTTTCTTTATCTCGACAAACAAGGGGTCAGTACTTATGGGTGATCCTATAGAATATAGCTTCGCTCGCATTGCCAAAGGTAGCCCCAAGGACGACCAAATCATCTCAACTTCGTACAGGCCAAGGCCAAGGACAGTCTGGAACCGACAGTCCAATCAAGAAGGATATAGCCGTGGTCGCTGCAGAGAACAAAGCTCGTGATCTCGCTGAAAGAGACCGGAGGCGAAAAAGCGTCGCGTTGCCAGCTAGTTTGAGTGCTCCTCAGATTGTGCGTCCATCCCTGCCAGTCGACCGACAGCTCAGTGCAAGGCTGATGTAGTGAATAGGCCCCAAGAGGCAATCGATCTTCTGCGTTGCGATTAGGAACGGGAACTGTTGTCTCGCCATTTCGATCTCCAGTAACCAAGTCGGCTTTGACAGTCACTTCCGCTTCGAATGTGGACAAGACCAAGGACAAGACAGCCGTGACGAATGATAAGGCCAAAGACATATCGATTGGAACTAAGGATAAGGGTGTTGTCAACAGACGAGCTAGTGTCATTGGTGCTATCAGGAGCCTTGGAGCTCCGTCCATAGTCAGTTACTCCTCCCTCTGAGGCGATGTATTCTTCGTCGTCATTGATTTTAGCTGACCTATATAGATGCCGCGAACTAACAAATCGGCAATGCTACGCGCTCCTGGACCCCACGTTAAATCCGCCAGCATCTCCCAACCTATCGCCCCTCCAAGTCTCGCTTCTCCCAAGCCGGACCTCCGCAGAACTGAGCAGACTATCTCTTCCGCAGGATCAGTGGTCCAGTCATCAGGTCCACGACCGACCAAGGCGAGTTTACTCAGAGCAGGTCTAGGTGCCAAAGTGGCAGAGAGCCAGGTGTTTTGATAGATAGCTTCATTTTCTTTAGTGAACTGGTGCGATTTTCTGCGATGATCTGTGACGATTAACGATGATCTTGATACGATGTTTTGATTTTTGTAACTAGGTGATTACGGGAAAGATGATTTCCTATGCATATGTCTGTGAATGTAACAGTCTGGAAAAGTCGAAATCAGGCAACGTGAATGAATGACGTGGTATTTTTGCCACAAGTGACGTTTGGTGGCTATCAACTTGCGACTTAGGCCGAGACCCGACTAGATGGTTTGTCGTCTCCGTAATCTACTCTGAACAACATCTAGAGATATCTCCCTCACTTTCACTTGTACACTACGTCCAGACGATAGGACACCATATCCAAACTCACTTGATCCTTTGTAGCCCGTCGTCCATTCTCATCGATCTCCGGAAAACCCCTTTTCGCTCTGACAAGCCACCCACCCAGACGACGTACCGATCATTTTGATTCTCCGACCTTTCAGGTGGTCGAATGGACACTTCGACCTTATCTATAACTGAAGCCGAACGAAAATCACCCTCGGCATTATACACCACTACACTCACTCGTCCACCTCTTCAACCTGGCGAGTGGTTCTCGCAACTCATATCACCTCTGACTCATTCCGTCGTGGAGCGGGTTGAACGACCGGCAGAGTCGGTACCACCTTCACCACGCCAATTCCAAGAACCTTTCCCAATCTTACCTCCTGAGATACCTCAAGCTGTCCCATCGGAAAGAGAGGGTGGAGAAGGCGAGATGAGTACCATGTTACTGGTCTTTATCCCCTTGTTGGTCATAGTCTTGACGGTGTTGTTGGGCTTGGTATGTTTCTTGGTAGCGGTTTTGTTCATGAGGAAGAGGAAAGGTATACGGTGAGTTTTCTTCTCTCTCTTCTCTCTCTTCTCTCTCTTCTCTCTCTTCTATCTCTTCTCTCTCTTGGTATTCGCTTCTATAGAGTTGCTTACGGTTGTTTAGGTTAACAGAAGATGGCGGACCATTGGATCTATCAAAGTCCGATGGCGTGATTGGGGAAGGAGGAGTTGAGGGAGTGGAATCTCGTTGGCTGGAAACGGTGGATCCCGATGTGCGAGAAGCGTATAAAAGAGCAAAAGGTATAGTCTTCCCGCTAGACGCATCGCTGACAATCAGACTGGCAGGATCAATATCCTCCCAATTCGGTCGCGACCGACATTACCCTTTCTCAATTCCTATCGATCCAAGAGAAAGGTGTCTCGGCTTGGGCTTTCGAGCCAGACTACGAAGATAATCTCTCGCTCTATGTTCAGTCTCGCACGGAAATCACCTTCCTATCCGATGGTCCTGGCATGCCAACACGGGAAGGTGGTGGCAACAGTGTGATGGCCAATCTACCGCTGCCCAAGCTCAACGAGGTGTACTACTGGGAGGTAAAAATGTACGAGAAGCCAACCGACACCGAGGTTGCAATTGGTCTCGCGACAAAGCCGTATCCCTCTTTTCGATTGCCTGGATGGAACCGTCATTCGGTAGCTTACTTTGCCTCGGATGGATTCAAGTCGCACAACTATCCCTTCACTTCGAGCTCTTATGGCGCACCACTGGCTGAAGGAGATGTGTTGGGCGTCGGGTACCGACCTAGAACAGGCACCGTTTTCTTCACTCGTAATGGACGCAAGATGGATGACTGTTATACCGGTCTGCAGCGACTCAACCTCTTCCCCACCATCGGCGCAAATGGCCCGTGCACGATTCATGTCAATCTTGGCCAGGCTGGATTCGTCTTCATAGAGGCCAATGTGAAGAAGTGGGGATTAGCTCCGATGGTTGGGACACTTGCACCTCCACCAGCATACGGAAGCGAGCGAGGAAGTATCCTTCTGGATGCAGGTTACGGTACACCAGGTGCAGGTCGTCATGCACATAGCGGAGTTGGGGCATTACTGGAAGCTGCGAGAGCGAGATCTAGCGCAGCACATTTGGGCACATCGGCCGCATCTTCCTCCGCTTCGCATCCCGGTCGTCCCATTCCCAACAACGCCCCCCCACAATCACCACGGTCATCAAACTCATCTCGTCGCCATCGCCGCGCGGGCAAGGCTGCGAACCTTGCCGGATCAGTTCCTGTCGTCCCGTCTCCTCTTCGAGCATCCGATGGCGGTCCAGGTCCCACTACCGCTGGTTCCCGTCGCCGTGTCCTGGGCCGAGCACACGATGATGAGCCGTCATATGTATCTCCCACCGATACACCACAGATCAGTGCTCGAGTACCATCACCCGATGCGCTTGAATACGTAGACGACGGGTCTGAAGGCGAGGATAGCGCATACGATTCCACCTCGAGTCACGCTTCGCACAGTATGTTGCTGGAACATAATCCCCCGACCCCCAATCTGCTCGATATCTCCCTGCACTCGCTGCGAAATACCCGGGATCATTACTTTGGAGGAAGGCAGAGGAGGGAGGAGGAGCAGAGAAGAGTGGCAGAGAATGAAGAGAGCGGGAGCGGAGAGAGTGACGAAACTGTCAGGCCATTCCTGGCGCCTCCGCCTCTAGGGAACGGGGATAGTCCTCCACCTCCTGGATATGCTCCATTGGACCCGCACGTTTATTCTGGTGCGTACTAATTGTCCTCTTCGAAACAAGTACTGATAATTGGGTGTGATGTAGCTGGTTTACCGGCGGATCTGCCAGAGGAAATGATCAATCAAGCAATTGCTGCTATGACTGCAGCTGATCAATCAGCAGCAGCAGTGTGAGTTTTGAACGATCGATCTCTGTTGAAACGCTTGACGTTGGCATGTAGCTGATGACTAGTTTTTACAGGGCGAATAACGAACCAGAGTCACCTTCTCCCAACCCCAATTCAAATAACGCATTGGGTCGGTTCTGGCGATCTTCACGTCGCAGCGGATGATTTTTTAAGAGACAGAGATGAACCCCAAAATAATGGCAGATCAGGAGAAAAACAGATTCTGCGTACAGTACAGTACAGTAGCATGGTGCCGCAAGTGCAATTATGGTTGTTGTCATCTATATTAAGTCAAGAGATTCAGTGTTGTGAAAAATTGTATGCAAACATTTACCGTGTACTTTGTGTGGCTTGATGACCAAGGTACTGGCATCGACGCTCGATTGACAAGTCGTCCTTAATTTTCTTTGGTGGGATTGACCCTTCACCGGGATGAATGCTATGTTGCACTTTCAGCTGTCTGTAGAGCCTAAATATTAGTTTGAATCAAGCAATGTCCATGATACCTAACAGTCGGATGAATCAAGAGAAGAAGTGAGGAAAGGCTTTGCATTCATAGATAGATTACTGTACAGTACATTCACCAGTGCCACCCAAATAATACGCGCCTTCCGTCTCTTCTGTGGCTTCCGTATCTTCTTTCGTATCTTCTTTCGTATCTTCTGTGGCTTCCGTCTCTTCTGGGTCTGCCTTCCCTTTCTCTTTATCTTGCCGCTTATCCCAAGGCTTCCAATAGGTATTGCTCGCGGTTGTGATCGGCCTGTCCATGGTGGTTGTTCTCTGCCCATCTGTCTGGCTGGCTTGTACAGTCCCCTGCAATCTCTCGTTGGTTTCCCACACAACGCCGTATAACTTCTTGGCGGCATCATCCGTCAGTCTCCATCTGTCCTGTGGATTTTCCTCCCTGATTGCCGAATAGAGTTCCTGATATGCATTGGAAATGCTTGCCAGCTCAGCTAGAGTCGTACGGTCATCCAGGGCGAGACCGTCCACAGAATGCTGCAAGCTTTCGAATTTCGTTTGATTGGCCCGGCCAGCTTGACTCGTCCCTACATGTGAGACTTGCAACGGAAGTCGTAATAGCACGCTGCCACGTGCCATTTGTGTTTTGGAGAAAGCAAGAGAAGGTGTGGTTGTTGTAGAAGGAAGAGGAGGTGACGTGGAAGGAAGAACAGGGCTTGTGGAGGGAAGAGAAGGTGTTGTGGACGTTACCTCGTGAGAAAGTGAAGGACGTGATGTATCATCCACTCTGGGCTGTTCTCTGGAAGCGAAAGTGCTAGGAGGTGAACGAAGTCCGGCTTGCAACACCGAACGAGCGTTCTGGATCTTTCTCATCATGGACACCAAGGTCGCCAGACTTGTCCGGTTGCTTGTCACGCCACTGTTGGAGCTTTGTGACTTGGTCATAGTACTGTATGAAGGCAAAGTTTGATTGAGTTCTCACTACTTGAGAGGAATACTGGAAGGCGAGTATAGAAATGAGATAATCGAGTAGGTAGTGAGAACAATTTGTCAGCCTTGAGGAAAGCCTACTTTCGTTGGCGAAATGACAAACCTTTGTGTCCCCCGGAAGACATCGTAAGGCTCGAGAGCAGAGGTAACAGAAAGCTGAAAGGATCACAATAGTTTGTCCGCCGAGTTGGAGTATGCCCAAGGAGTAACCAACCAATGTGGCAGCTTGCTTTCCGAGACTGTCAGCGAAATGTAGACCGTCGTCATTCGTCAGGTTGCTCAGTCAAGCTTGCACTTGTGTGAGAGTGACTCGTCCGTGCGAGACCTCTCTATTCCCATTTGACATTTTGGTCATGTCCCATCATGAAGCCCTGTGAGACATATGATTTGATCTTTCTTACGGAATGATGAACAAGGAAAGCGGGCGAGATATCCATGATGGTTCGTGGCGCTGCCACCAGAGTGGAAGTGGCAAATTCACCTTGCTTGTTTTCGTTTGTTGAACTGCTACAGGCTGCCGACCGAACCTTCTGGCTGCGTGAGGGATGATAGTCTAGTATCCCCTGCTATATCCCTGTCCCAACCGCGTACGATGACATCTCGGGCCTACCTTCAATGAAGTCGTTTTTATCCGAATACGTCCACCTACGCAAGAGTGGTCCTCACGGCTCGGCCAGTATTCCTCTAGTCTCCTTCTGATTTTCTAGCTTGGCCTGTCAGAGGTAACCTAGATGCGAAATTTTTGAGTCATCAAGTGATATAAGGTGATGCCCCCTCTCAGTGAAGGGCAAGATGGGGAAGTCTGTTACCTCTGACAGCAGACTCCTCTAGAAGTACCGTATTGAACTCATATGTCTACAAATGCATCGGTATATTACACACATTGCGTGCAATACACATCCTCTAGTGACCCACACCCATGATTCAGCTCTGGATGGTGGGCAGAACCATCTCACAAGCGATGGGCTGCCTCATCGTAGCATGAAACATCCCAGGTGGAGGAAGCCAGACACTGTAATGGAGGCTTTGCAGAGGACGCCGAAGATGCCCGAGAGTATGATGTCATGACAAACGTTTCTCCAATAGGTATGTGGACCTTTGTTGTCACGGAGACCGGAGGAATCAGCTTCTCTCCATGTACATGGACTCACGTCTCTGACGCTATGGATAAAAGGTGCTGTCTAGCTTGCAAACTGTGACTCGGCCACCACGGCGTCTCGCTTTATCGATGGACCATATCCTTTCTAAGCCTGCTCCACTTCGGTGTTTGCTGTGCAGACCACCCTTTGAGGGACTCTGAGAATGTAAGACTGGTTTGGGGTCACTACAGTTGTTTCCTTCTGTTTCCCTGTTCCGCCTAAAGCCGAGAGTTGAATAAAGGCTCTAAGAAGCATTGAGGCCTTTCAGTTGTGACGTATAGGTCGCGCCATATCCCACGTCGAATGTGCTAGTGGCATTTGCATGGAGTGATATCCTTTCATTGATATCTTGACCCCGGTTTCAGAATCAGACGGAGCCTCACCCAGTTGAAAGGTAGGGCGCCTTCGCATGGAGAAAAGTCGGCCTATATAAGAGACAGTTGAGCGTCAGTCATTTGCTATCCAACCGGCATATTTGTGAAACGACAAATCAACCAATTTTCAATCGATCACACCACCGCACAGATCTGAGAACCATGGCGGGAACACCCGACAAACGACGCTGGCCCAGAAATCGCACACATTCACTAACTGCACCACCCCTTCAACGACCTCTGATTTTCCCCCACGAGACTTCAGGTACACTCGACTTCCGGATGCCCCAGACACTACAACACAAGCAGCGGGATCCTCAGCCCCCCCTCATTCAACCACCGCCCCGGAAACTACCAGCCGGCCAAAGAGAAGTCTCTGGAGAACGCTCAGGAACAGTCTCCACTTGGGCCAAAAATCAGGACACGGTCAAACCCGTAGCGCTAGCTCCTCCCCTGCTGGTGCAGGCGCCGCATCCAGGACATACATTACAAGTACACCTGCAGGCAGTACGTATCTTGCAGGCAACACAGCTGACACAGACACACGGAGCACATCCCGCACACCTCGTCCACAAAGAAGAGCTAGTATGCTATCAACAGTGATATCACCTTCTCGCCCGCCAAGGAAACGCCACACCTTCACAGGTCATGTCTCATCCACCAATCGTCGCCCTGCAGCAGAAGTTATTTCCTGGTGGAATACCCAGGAGAGACCCGCAGCCCAAAGGGATGCATCCGCCCAACTGCAGGTAGCATCTCATGTGCTGGCTCAACGGCTTGCCAGTCAAATTGTGGACGCAAGAAGCGACGATAGAGCAAGCCGGGTAGACGAGTTTACCAAACTGGTCACTCTTCTGTACCGATCGGTGCACACTACGTGTCTCACGTTCCATCAGAAAAACGAGCTCTTGACACATGTACAACTACTCAATCTCACTTGGAATCCACAAGATCCAGGAACATCGCAGCTCAAAGAACACCTCGACAGATTGGAGTCCGAAATCACTGACATCAAGGGAGTTCCCCCTGATGCCCAAACTGTTGAATGGGATAAGGATACTGCTGTTAGCACGAGTGCCGGACCGTCGTCGACAACTCCCCTCTGGGCAGAGCCTGGTCCTTCGGCTGGTACTTCGCGTTGACGGAAGGTGGCTAGCAGAGCTGTTACAGATCATGTGAATAGACTAGTGTGGCATTCAGAGCGGTTTATACATGAGGTTGTTCGTATAGGAGATGAGGATAATATTTGTTATCGATCAGATTACTGTGCATGAATTAATTATTGCAATATGCCGGGAAGATGAGAGCACTTTCTATGTAATCTTCAGATGATCTTGTAGAGCAGCCGCGCTTTCAGCCCTTTTACATGCATCCCTTTTGGGAGATTTGTGCTTGCATGCCGTAGTGAAGTGGCAATTCTGACTGAGCGTGAAATCAAACACGGTACAGTGGCCTTTCTCCTTCCTGGTCCGCCTAAAGTCAATACGGGCTGTAAGAAGTATCGAGACCTTTCAGTTGTGACGTATAGGTCTCTCCATCTCCCTCGTCGAATGTGCTACAGGCTTTTCTATGTACAGTAGTGACGTCTTTCCAACCGTTGATACCAAGCCCCTGCTTCAAATTCACACGGAGCTTCACCCGGACAAAAGGTAGGGCGCAGACGCCTTCGCATGGAGAGAGGTCGGCCTTTATAACAGCCTGAATCGTTTGCTATCCAACCGGCATACCTGTGAAACGACAAATCGACCACTTTCCAATCGATCAAGCACAGATTTGGACACCATGTCGCGAGTATCCAGTACAAGTTCTAACAACTCACCAGGAAAACCCCAACGTTCACGCCCTGCGCCCCCTTCATCCACCCCTGATACCACCGCCAATCCCGCGACACCGATCGTCCGCCCAAGACACCTCAAGTACCTTTCATTTTCGGATTTCGTCCCCGGAGATTCGACCACTGCACAGCCTGCAGCGGAATCCTCAGCCCATAATCAATCAAGCAGCTCGTCCATTGTGACTGTCCCCAGTCATCAAAGCATCGACCAAGGAGCTACCAACCCGCCGAAGAGAAGTTTCTGGAGAACGCTCTGGAACAGCCTTCATTTGGGCAAAGAATCAAGGCAAATCGTTCAAACCCGTAGTAGCGCCTCCACTCCTAGAGCAAGCCCAGTATCCACAAACCCTGCAGGCAGCGCACAAGCAGGTACAAACACGAGGTACTCATCAGGTACAGGGAGAAGAGCGATTATGCAATTAAGCTCGCTACGTGGCGCAGGGTCCCACATAGACACGTCAAAGAGAAGCGTCCCCCGTAGCAGCGCTCCAGCCTCATTCACCAATCGTCGCCCTGAAGCAGAACTCATGCACTGGTGGGTGTCCCAGACCGAAACCGGACCAGCTTGGAGTCCGTCCGCCGAACTGCGGAGGGCATCTCACCTGCTGGCTCAACAGCTCGTCAGTCAAATTGGGAATGCAAGAAGGGACGATAGAGCCAGCATGGTCAAGGAGTTTACCAATCTGGTCACTCTCTTATACCGATCGGTGCACACTACGTGTCTTGACTCCGATCAGAAAAACGATCTCTTGAGACTAGTACAACTCCTCAACCGGACTCTAGATCCAATCAAACCAGGAACATCACTTCTAGATTCTTTCTCTAAGGTGCCGCTCAAAGAACGCCTCGACAGTTTGGAGTCCACAATTACTGACGTCAAGGGAGTTCCCCCTGATGCTCCGACTGTTGAATGGGATGAGGATTCTGTTGGTAGCCCCAGGGCGAGTCCGTCGACCGGAACCTCCTCCAGGCTGCCTGGTCCTTCTACGCGATCACGGGGGTACGCCGGCTAGGAGCGCTGCTGCAGATCATGTGAATTGACCTGTGTGGGAGTCGATGCTGTTTATGGAGGAGGTTGTCCATATGAGAGATAAGGATGATACTTGTTACTAGTCAGATTTCTATTGCATGCATGATAGAATTATTGCGATATGCCAGGACGTTGGGCGTGCATTTTGGATGTAATCCTGAAGTGATTTCCCCGAGCAACCACAATTCAGCCTTTATACATGTAGCCATGCCCTCTGGGGAGTTATCATTATTACCTGGCAGGTAAGATAGATTTATGACGACAGGGTGGCAATTTTGACTGAGCGTGAAAGGAAACATCATATAATTTTAGAGCTGGCAGGACAGAGTGTCGTCGCCGTAAGAGAAACTTGGTACAATACTAATAAGCCAGATATTATTGATACGTTATTGAATCGGAAGCTCAAATGAGCTAAACGTGCATTGATTAGAAGGTCAGAACACTTCATGAATTCAGCATATCCCAGTTCAGTTGATGCCTGTCCAGTCATGCCTTGACTGAGATACAACTACATGACTCGCTGCCTGACATGACTGAATTGATTGATTGATTACAATACGACAGCTTGACCGCGAATTACAGTACACTCTTCTCTTCCGACTCTCACAACGAGGCATATTTTGCCCAGACTTGGTCCCAGGCTGCCTTTCCTTTCGTCTCGATGATATCTCCATGACAAGGGATGATTCTATCCCACTTTGCCTGTTGAATAGGCAGCAATTCCTTCTTCAGCAATCTAAAATCCATCGTCAGCCTTCTGTCTCTATGGGTGTCCCTGTCTCCAATCCTCTTCATCTGCCTCTCTTCCTATAGCTCCCTGATATCCCCCTCTCCATCGACACCTCGCTTCTTTACTGTCCACTCTACTTCAAGTACCAAGCCAACAAGATGCCACTCACTCTTTATCTTTCGCAATCGCCGATGCCATCTGAGTATGCAGATACCCGCCTGGCGACATGGATTTGCCCGATCCGAAAAGCTTGAACAACGTAGGAATACCACCTGCTCGTGCATACTGTTCTGTCGGAGGTAGGTTGAAAAGCATATCGGCTTCGACGAGAGTACCGGATGGATGATGTATGGCCAGTAGTTCGTCGTTTGCATGTGCCGATACTTGATGGAGTGTGATCTAGATGTCTTGCGTCAACCTTGTGCCAAGGGGGAGAGAAGGAGGGAGGGCACGGTGGTACCGCAGGGGCAAGGAAAAGACATGGAGGAAGGGGGAACGAGAAAGAGATGTACATGAGGTTCAAATCCGTACTGTTGGGATTCTCCTCCAGCGCCGAATAGTCCCGCCCAGTTGACATTGGGTTTCTTCTCTTTGAATCTGGAGACTCCGATGGGCCTTTTAACATTGTCAGTGATAAGCTCTTGACTGGGGAGTTGAAGACAAGAACGACAGACTCATTCCAGATGATGGGAGGAGAATAAACTCTGGATAGCAGGAATGTTGAAGACAAGAACGACAAACTCAGCCCAGGATGATGGTAGGAGCAATGGACTCTGGACAACAAGGTTGATGACGGCCATCCTTGGAAAACCCAAGAAAAACTCAGAAACTCACTTGGCATTCGGATACGCCTTTGTGTACTCCTCGATATACATTCCATGTTCACCATCAGGAGTCACGAGCCACTTGACTTCGCCTCCTAGTTTCGAAATGGCATCTTTTGTAGCTGACGTGAGTGGGTGAGAGACGTATATGAATACGGGTGAATCGGCTTGATCGACGCGGATAGCTGTTGTTCGTCCACCAAGAGGAACGAGTCCAGCTCGTGACTGGGTGTGATATGTTAGTGCAAGATACAATGCGGGGTAAAGTGTGCTAAATGTGTATAAATGTAAATGCGAGTAGGAAGATATGGTAAATACAAACGAATATGAAGCTTGCAATACCAGATGGAAGATGAAAGATGTCAATGCCGGTTGGAAGATGAAATTTGTGATATAAGATGCATATTTACGAAGATAAGACTTATAAACTCACAAAAGGAAGTCCAAAAGTGATTATATCAGGAGTAACCTGTTTGATAGAGATAGTTTTATCTCTCTCATCTGTAGAAGCTGACAATATCTCTGGGATAGAGAAACTTGACTGTTCGATAGTGTTTGGAGTTGACATTTTGGATTGATCAGAGTTGGGAGTCGTGAATTGACGAGTAGAGGTAATAGTACTAGTTCCGAATTGACGAGTAGAGGTGATGACAAGGGGGCGATTACGATATTTGTGATGGACAGTAATACTACGGTTCGGTATAGTTTGAATAAACGAAGACCAGTAACTTGCAACTGGGACGATATGACGAGGTGATTCCAGCTGAAGACGAAGAATGACGATGTACTATATATAATAGAGGAGAGAAAAATGATTGGTTCGGGATGGTTGATTACGAGAAGAATTATAAAGGCAGAAAGAGTCAAGGTGCTTATCAAGTCTTAACCTTTTTGTCAATTGCCGTATTCCTCAGATCGGCCGCCGTGTACGTATATAAGAGAGGTATGGGACGACTTTGTCTACAAGCCAAGTAAGTAAGACGAGAGGAGGATTTACGAGTATAAATGTTCAAATGCCGCGATCAAATCCCCGTAAAGATCGGATGACGTCATGATCCTCATCTTTCAAACTACTGAACTTGTAACCTTATACTTTCTTTGTCTCTCTGCAAGGTCTTCAGATAGATAGTGTAATATAATCTGATGTTGATGCCAAGTGATGCTTATCTATGACTTGCAATGATGTCAATCCCAAGAGAAGAGTGTCATGAAATCACATCCCACAACACAACATAAACCGTCAACCTCTCAAATGCAACTCTTTCCCTCCCATCTGACCTCGTATCAGACACGCACTTCTTCTGGACATGACGAACAACCTTGCCCAAAGGTTTCCATTCCTACTCTGACACGTTTTCCGTCCGTCCACAATTGTCCCTGGTAACGTTTCAGTCCCAAGTCGCCCCGTGTAACGTCTCCCCTCCCACACGATGGAAGCTTCTTCCTCTGACACGCTAGCAACCTTCTTCCTCCTATCCACTGACAAGCCCCTCTTCTCATACACTTATATCTTAGCCTCCACACTCAATTTCCGGGGTTTCCACAAATACCCATCAATAGGACAAAGTAGTCCTTGTTGCTGTTCCTCCCCTTGAAGCCTGACGACAAGTCCTTCTTGAGCCCAAACAATCTGTTCGTCCGTCACATCCTCCGCTATGACTTTCTGTACAGGTTCGAGCTGGGTGAGTCTTAGATGCGCTGGGAAAGAGATTGTCGTATCGGGATATTCCAGTAGGTATCTAGAAAGATACACTGATCAGCTAGGTTTTTCGATGGACCGTTGAAAAGGTGCACTGGACTTACTTTTCCGATTCAGCAGTGTAAATGAGGTACAGATCGTGTGTTGATATATTGGTCTTCGTCTTGCCTTCGACTTCCACGAGCGAAGGAAGATAATCTCGTAGAATATCGTATTTATACCGAAGCCTTTATATGATGTATCAGTGAAAGATCAAGATAGGCTGATGGAAATATTACGCACACTGCTCCGTCCTTCGTCCAAATTAACCCTTGAGCTTCATCCTCTACCTTTCCTTCAGGATCAGCATCGTTCAGAGCCCCTTCGTCTTCTTTCAAGATCCGTTTAGGCGCCGCTGGACCAAGAACCACAAGTCGTTGTTGAGCGTATTCTGTCATTCGCATCTTTCTCGATGTCTTCTTATCCATGAGTTTTTTCGTGACCTTTCACATATCAGTGCCATAATCCCATAAAACAACTCTCAGTACTCACCTTGAGACGCTCAACACCTTCGACAACTATACTCCTCCCATCGTGGCCATTGCCCCAATTTCGGGTCTTGACCGAGTTGCGCTCTCGACCCGTGTAGCGTACCAACCGCGGCACCACTCTGACAGTGACAATCATCGCTTCGCTCGGTCTTATCTTTCCCTTGTCGACTGGCAGGGTAGTGGTCGGCTCCCGAGCCCATCTCAACCACCCAGCATGTAAAAGGACAAGCCCCAGATCCGAATCATCCGTGTATACGTCGGTACCCCATGCACTTCCCTTGTCGAGAAGCCTAGTGATTTCTGTCGGTGCTGGCGGGAGCAGCGCCGCCTCGTCCCATCCCCTCTCACCACGAAGGATCCATCCCGTGCCTAGGAACGGGCTGTTGATCCGGACGCGTACTATTCCACCCTCACACTCTGGCCGCGTGCTCGATGTTTGCGCCATTGTCCAATCTGCACCGCGGTATATCTCCTCGCCCACCACCACACTCAGATCCGCCACGGTCTTGAGCCAGGCCTCAACGGCCGAACTTCGCACTTCAGGCCATTTCCGAACCTCGCGCGTAAGAGCCGCCCAGTCCCGGGTCGGTGCGCGTATTGGCGAGCGTGTGTCCTCTTTACGCCGCTTGTTCTTTGAGACAGATCCACGCCGATGAGCATCCTCGACAGCAGCGTCCATGCGTGAACGCTTGGTATCGCGGGGAGTGTACTTGTATTCACGTTCGCTTAGCTCTTTAGCAGCAGCGGCTGCTGCCGCTGCTACAGCTGGGTCTGATTTGGCTGTGTAGGTATATGGGCGAGGTTCACGAGATGGCGCAATCTGGGATAAAGCGGAAGCATCAGGCTCTGCAGGTCGTCGATACGCCGTTCCGGGAGGCTCCGCAGGCTTGGTATCATAGCTCGTGCTGGTTTGGCGGCGGAATGGATCATTATAATTACCGCCTTGTCGAGGAGGTTGAAATGGCTTTGCCTCTTGTTGACTTGCAGTCTGGCGACGATCGCGGTCTGCTTGCGCTTGCAGCTGAGCTAGACGCTCTCGGTCCCTCTCCCTCTCTTCCGCCTTGAGCCTTTCCTCCTTGTCTCTCGCTTCAGCTCGCTCTCGATCCCGCTTTTCCCTCTCCCGTCGCTCCCTATCTGCCCAGCCAAACCCACCGTATGATCCGAAAGGTCCGCCAAAGCTGGCTAGATACCCTCCACCGAAACCTGACGAGTATCCATTACCATAAGAGTATGCCGTTCGAGCTTGCGTCGAGGAAGGGGGATTCTGAGGCGGTGGCTTGTTTCCGGAGGCGGAAGAATCCGCTGACTGTCGAGAAGGTTGAGCAGAGTCCCGGGGAGTTTGAGCAAGAGGAGGTGGGCCGCCGTTAAATAGAGATCTCGCATTGGTTGGTGCAGGGGGACCCTTGGGTGAAGCTGCTTGTGGATTAGCTGCAGTCATTCCGGTCACAGCGTCGCCTCTGTTCGAAGAGCCAGAAGCTGAGCGGTGATGTGCGGCCTCTCGGGTTGCTTCGGATGGTGTTGTAACAGGTGATTTTTGCACCGTCGTAGAGGCAGATCGTTCGCGGCCATCCCTGTCATATGGCACTGGGAGCGAGCGCGAACTAATACCCGCGATGGCCGATAAGCTGGGTAAAGGAAGATTTGGTCGAGGTTGAGCAGTTGTCACGTGTGGAGAGACAGAGGGCTTGACTCCTGAGGCACTTGTCGGAGGTGTCGGGATAGACCGCGAAGCGGTGGGTGAAGGAGGTTGATTTGGACGTGCAAATGTAGAAGTAGTTGGTCGATTTGGCGAAGTCTCTACTGGTGTCGAAACTGCCTTGCTCTCCCGTTCTCGTTCCTTCTCCCTTTCCCTTTCCCTTTCTCTTTCTCTTTCTCGTTCCCTTTCCCGTTCGCGCCTGTCCCGTTCTGCAAAGCCGGCTCCAAAGATCCCATAGCCCGATCCTAAGCGGTTAAGCGAATTGTAGCCGCGAACACCACCCGTCAAGCTCGCAGCCGCAGATACCGGAGCTGGGTTGGCTGTAGTTGCCGCACTAGGAACGTGATGATGGTGCGTCGGTCTCACACCGGGCGCATGATGGTGATGATGAGGTCCCGACAGCGTATGTGCACTCTCTCCACCTGGTCTAGTAGAGGGTGTATGTTGAGCGAACGGCTTGAGAGCTTCTGCATTCTCAATCAGCCTCTGCTCGGTCAGGTACAGGGTCGAACGTACCTCGTTTCTCGCGCTCACGTTGCGCTTCCCTCTCACGTTCTGTCATCAGGCCATAGCTGGGTCGAAGTCCACTTGATGCAGCACTCGTGGGACGTGCAGTGTTACTACTGCTGGAGCCGGATGCGGGATTGATTGCTGCACCGCTGTTCGGTGTCGTCGCCGGCTGCTGAGCCGGTACTAGCTTGTTATAAGGGTGCATCGGTGGGATAGGTGTAGATGGTGGGAGCTGGAAAGGAGGTGGATTAGGTGGTGGCATCCTGATAAAGAAGGATGAATCCCTCTTGGGGATGTGGATGATGCTATATGGGAAGACAAAGAGAGAGAGAGATACAAAGAGATGAATGGATGAAGGATCAGGAAGATTGGCCGGGTACCGTTTTGACAGTCAACTTTAGCGTGGTCACGCGGCGTTTCAGGGTCTAAACGTAATCCCACGCCAGGCACCTTTATTTGGTCCTCCCCCTCCTTTGGGTCGGCGACTGTTTTGTTTTCCTCGAAGCTTTGGCAGAACAACACATTGATCAACATTCAATCGGTCTCGTTGAGCTCTTCTGGTCTTCATAGCTCGACTTGCCTCAATACATCGTCCTAATGGTGCTCTGAAAGATGCTGAGTTGTTGAGCTGCGAGTGATAGTGATCAATACCCGGTTCGCCAAACTGTCAACATCAACGTCAACTTAGATACCATCAGTACTGCCTCTCGACCTATAACGTCTATCTTATCCTTCGTCAAGTTCTGCCTCTTCCCACTCCATTAGCCCGACATGGTTCGAGACGTTCGCCAACCCAATCCGCCGACCCCAGGTCGGCCGCGCCTCTCGTCATCCACGAATAGCAACATATCCAACTCTGCTTTATCGACGGCCAAACAAAGCCGACTGCCTGTCCTAGCCAAGAAACGAGCTCCCTTGGGGGAGCGGAATGACAACGTCGATATTGCTACAACTCCTATACTCTCAACTAAAATGGCCACTCCACACTCGCTAACTAAGAACGCCACTCCACACTCGCTAACTAAGAACGCCACTCCACACTCGCTATCCCGCTTCGTTCAAACAACACCTAAAGCTCGTCGAGGTTCGAATATTCCCAAGCCCAAGCGCACACCGCACCCGCGCGTGTCCGTGCCGCTGCAGGTAAACGAAGATGATACTATGCTGCTGGATTTGCGACCGCCAGAATCGCTGTTCAGCGATACGGATGCTAGCGGGGACGAGGCTGTTCCAGTCGGGTTAGGGAGATTGATGACTCCTGCCGATAGTCAGGACTCTACAGTGAGTGACATTTGCTGGATACACAATGTGACTCTGATGCCGTTACAGTCTGCGGCAGTCAAGCTGCCTGGCAAAGCTAGCGTAAATGTAACTCGACACAAGATCAACAACAGGCTGCCGACCCCTCCCACATCGCAGGTACACGAGCCTTCATCGCCACCTCCAACACCTCGTCCACCCACTCAAAGTCGTATACGATCCCGACCATCCCCCACACCTCCGAGACGTTCCAGTGCTGCGCCTTCAAGTGCTAGAGGGGCTCTTGAATGGGATACACCCCTCCGTGGCTCGTCGCTCCCTCCGCCAGATGACAACTCGCCCAATCCTCGAAAGAAGAAATCACCACGACTTGGTGTAAGTGCCTCCATGCCTGAACCAATCCGACTCAAATCGCCCTTTCGAATACGAGATAGGGTTGAGGTAGTCATAACGCCAACTTCAAGTGCGAATACTCCGAAATCCAGGTCAAAGCCACGCTCCTCCCTGCGCACCCCATCAAATTCATCATCATGGTCCTCGAAGCCTCGCAAAGCTCCGGCTACTGCTCCTGCAGCGTCTAGACGTCCACGTCAATCCAGTACTGGGACCGGTAGACGACAATCCACTCCAAGGACTGTCACATCTACGCGCATTCGACCGAGGATGTCAACAGGATCGCTCACGCCTGCGGCAAGAAAGGCTCTGAAAGGTAGACAATTGGGGATAACGCCTAGGATGGTCGAGGCTACGGACGGCGATGATCCTCTATTGCTCAAGGGACCAGACGACGACCTTGAGGGTATCGTACCTGCTAGTAGTACCTCGAGGCGCCTCGAAGCGGCTCTTAAACGAGCTGGGGAGGTCATGTCTTCTTCAAGCGCCAGTGGCGTCAATGTCAGACCTTCTCCCGTAGCTGCTACCGTCTCAGTACCGCCGAAATCACCTTCTCGAGATAATCCTGAAGCCCCTCCGTTGAATGAATCTATAGGCTTTGAGGGACAATCATTTGATCAGTCGTTTGACATGGAGGCCGATCTTTACGATCCTACGCCTGCTTGGCAGAGCGACGACGATACCGACGTGCACTCTGACGACGGACTTGAACGACGCCAAGAGGACACATTCTTCAACCTGCTCACTCGACGTCCGGTCACCGAGCTC
>MCFC01000115.1:0-39929 GCA_002105065.1 Naematelia encephala
TTTATAACTTCTGATCGCACAGATGATGGTCGACTGCCCATGGTAGCGGCGACGGAAGAGTCGCCTACTTCTGACTTGTGGGGGATGACATTGTCGAGCAAAGGGTTTCTGAGCGTGCCGGCGGCCATAGAGGAGAAAAAGTCGGCAGCGGCAGCAGCTGGCGTACCAGGGGTGTGATCGTCGAACAGACTCTGCTCTGTGGCGCTCGTCTCTTCTGTTCGCTTGCTGTCAGACGCAACACTGATTTCGGAAAGCGTTCCTTCGACCTTGGTCGCTGCTGTTGGAGTATCTGGCTCTTCGACCTTCTCTTCGACCTTCTCTACGTTCTTCTCCGGCTCAGCAAAGGTGACCAGCGAGTCTTGTCCCTTCTCGCTCACTCCATCCTGAAGAACAGGGAATTTTTTGATCGCCTCTTGCACCTGGCTAGCGACGTCGGTCTTTGAAAAACCCAGCAATTTTACCAGATCGTCACGAGAGTCTGCCTTGAACAAAGTCTGTAGAGTCTTCCACGCAGCATCGGCATCTCCTCCCACTCGAGTGCCGCAAAACTCGGCGAGCTTAGCTTGATCACCCGCCATTTCTTCTAGTGCTGTGGCTCGATCGATGATATCCTGCTCGGTGACGACTTTGCGCAAATGCACGACACCACTTTGATGCTTGCCGCTAGCCCCTGGGAGGTTGGAGGTGCTCACGAGCAGCCCGCCAAAGCCGAAAGTGGCCGAGACAGGGCATCGCAGCCACCTAGGGGGTTGCTTGAGCGATAAGACGTTTGCGCCTTCATCAGCAGCCTCTTGATTGCCGAGCGCTCCGAACACGTCATCTGCGGTGGCCGTCTCGGCAATCTGTGAGGGCTGAGAAGGAATCGTTGTCGTTTGGAGAGAGTGAATGCCAATGTGTCCATCGAAGGACGCCGTAGCAAGAAGGTCGGGGTTTCGGGGACACCAGGCAGTTTGAAAGGACCAGTCGGTGGTTTGAGGAAGCTAATATCAGTAAAATCGATACCATAACTCACTTCTCCGATAATCTCCCCAGTTTGAGGGTTCCAGCACAACGTTCGGTTGTCTTTGCCGCACGACAATAGTAAATCAGCATCTTGCTTGCACCACGACACAGAGAGTACACCCTTGTGGTGACCACTAAGGATCTGTTTTGTCAGCACAGCTTTCCCAAGCACTCACTCTCTCTGGAGCTCGTGTATTACGTAGATCCCACAACATAATGATGGGAGACTCGTCATCTTCGGACGCGGTGATCAGTCGGGTCGCCTGCAGATTCAGCGTCGCCCAACTCGTAAACTCACCTGCTCTGGGTGCCAGCAAACGTCACTCATTCCTCTTCTTTTTCCCATTTGCAATCCTGCCATGCCACCGACGGTCTCCATGCCTTTTGCAGCCCCACCACCATACTGCAAGGACACGATCTCTTTGCCGGCTTTCAAGTCCCAGACTGAAGTGAACCCTGAAGAAGAAGAAGCCGCAAAAACTCTTGATACCGTGGGATTCCACTGTAGTGAGGTGATCTCGTTGAGCTTGGTGGACAGGGGGCCCGGCGGGATTGGCGCTGCGCTGGGACTGTTGAGATCGAAGATGTAGAGCTACTTGTTAGCTGCGTCACGTTAGGGGTCGTACCTCAGCGTTGACTGCACCCGACAGCATGAGATTCTTCTGGATAGGGTTGAAGTCGAGACCTCGAACTGGACCTGTATGCTTGTCGTTCTGGAAGATTCGAGCTTGATCGGCGCTGATATCAGCTCCAGTTACAAGCGGCTACCTACGTGGAGCCCGAGAGAATCCTGGCTGGGTCAAAGACATGTATCTCTCCCGTCTCCATACCCGCAGCAAGGACTCCCCGACTGTAGGTAGCATTGGGCGCCGACCATGCGAGGCGATTGAAGCTATTTGACCTGTAAGACACGCCAACAATGGGATTTGAAGCTGAAGACTGACCGGCTTCCGACCGTTATGCTTCCTTGAGGCCCGGCACCCTCACCTCCAAGCCTCAAACCCTGACCATCACTAAAATCGGGTGCCCATAGTTCCAGCTGACTGTCGTTGCTGAAGCTCTCATCAAGAGCACCAGCAACAGCACCAGTCGCCAGAAGAGGAGAGGAGGACGAGGACAGATCCCACGCAAAGGTTGCAGTGCGTGAGATGTCTTTGAGTTTCATGATGGAAGTTATGGGCGCCGGGGGATGAGCGGCGATGAGAGGGTACGGCCTATAGTGAGATTGGGGGAAGAGAGGTAGAAGAAAGTTGTATCAGTATGGCGAGATTGCTTGAACCATGACGAGCAACCCGACGTGGCGCTCAACACACGCGCCTATCACGCAGAACGCGCGCCTTTCAAGGATCCTCATAGTACTTGAGTACCATCTGCAGACGAATTACTTCGTCTACTCCACGACCAGCTGGGAACGCGATAAGAAAGCACTGTAGAATGCATAGGCTACAAAACAAACTTGTTTTCATTTTTCTAGCGTCCGAACGTCAACATCGGGACGCATACTAGACCACTACGAGGGACTGCCGCAACAGGGTCCAGACTCCGTTGATCATTTCAGGAAGCGGACTCGCGGACTCTAAGATATGTACTGTTGTGAAACAGACGCTACGACGTAGAGCATGCCTGACGGGATGATCGACAGGGAGACGCAAGAGCCGACTGTATCTATAGCTTGTTTCCTGCGGCTACGACCGAGTTACGGGTACTAACGGAACGTTGAACTGTCAGCAAGTACCATCATGGAGTCATCGAGTACACAATCTCTCACTCACAGGTTATCGATATACACCCCGAGCATCTCGTTATCCCGCTTTAAGCGGTCATTTTCCCCTTCGACCTCGGTCACCCGGACCAGGAGGCCCCTTAGACCGTCGCGCAGCGCCAGAATGTCCTTGATGACACGCTCCTTCTCCAAGGTGCTCTCGACTGAAGGTTCAGCCGCCGATGTGATTCGATTATTGGGGGTTGCCCAAGGCGAAGCGGCCTCGTCAGCGAAGGAGAGATCCGACATGGTATCAGAAGGTGAATGGAAGGCGTTGCCGTTCCGGTCGCCAAGCAATCTGTCGAGCCACCTGAAAAGGGTTATTTAGAAGCCAAAGTCGCAGGTATATCTCGTCTTTGGGACTTGGCGGTAGGTGACTGCTCACATACGAAGTTGGGGAGATAGAAAGCATCATTGTGATTTTTTGATCATTATTATTGTTGGGCGGAAGCTATTTTTCGGTGGCGACGGCGGCGGCGGCGCGTGCATGCTGTCGAGCCTTTGCTAAGGTTTCTTGCAAAGATCAGCTATTGTGTGATTCACTCGGTCTCAAATATCGTTGACTTGAGGCTCTATACCCTTTACGCGATCGCCCGTGATTGGGATCTCCGCAACAACGATCACCACAACTACATTTGTCAATCGACAGGACACCGCTTACGAGAGGCTGGACCCAGCCCGGGGCTTTGGGATCTTTTGTTGATCTATTGAGCTTGGTGCGTTTTTCTTTTGTATCTTGTCTTGCTGGAACTGTTCACATGCTAATCGTCACAGATTCATCTCTAGCCATGGATGCGCTCTTTCGTAGCAAGAAGACGCGTGCATCCGCTTCGTCTGCACCTGCGCCCAACCATCCCATTTCCCCAGCTGGTCTGACCTCATCTGGACCGTATAATTCCTTGCCGGTCTCACATCCACTACCCGTCGCTGGGCCCTCGACATCTACTGCCTCTCTGGTCAATGGCTCAAGGGTGAGCGCACCAACGACAAATCCAGCATTAGACGACTCTGGGATGCCACTCAATTATGCAAGATACAATGATGGCATGGCCCCGCCGGCACCTCCAAAGTCACATGCACGGCAGCGATCGTCGCACAATGGCTTGGTGGGAGTTATTAATCCAGAGGGTGGTCCTCGGGGTATCACAGATCACAATGGCTTCACAGAGGAGCCCATCGCGAGCAACGGATTGCGGTACCCGCTGCCATCAGTATCTCTTGGAATGCAGGTCGATATATCGGACCAGGACTTCGGATCTCGGCCCAAGCCTCACCCGTATCCCGTGGCGGTTCGAGATTCCGATACTGCATCCATCCGGACTGTGTCATCGATATCCTCAACCAGACAGGCCAACCGCGATTTAGGTCGATATCCAAGCTTCGCAGACTCTCGCACCAGCGTTTCCAGTCGACAATCTCAGTCCCAATCGGCTCGCGGACCCAGTCATCCTCCATCTTCCTTCCCGTCCGCCTCTCGCATCTCAGAAGAGTTTGTAATGAGTCGACCGCCCGACGCGGAAATCGAAGCCCGTTTTCAGAGACTGCTCGAAAGTCGAGACTTTGACGCAAGCCACACCATCCCCACAATGTCCTCGAGAAGCTCCTTCTCTTCATCTTCTGGCAATATTACTCGTAACGCTGCCGCTCTGCCAATAGAGATTAAGTGGCAAATGATTGAGGCGGATGCACGTGCTCGATTCGACCAGGTCAAAGAGGTACGGAGGGAAGTTGATAAACCTGGCAAAAAGAAGGCCACTTCTGGCGTGACCACGCCTCCGGAGTGGTTTCTAAAAAAGGCGTTGGACGGGAGTTTGACGGCTGAGCATCTTAAGACATTGCATGTCAGCTTAAGAACGGTGCCCATGGAGTGAGTTGCTCTTCCGATTCCGCTAACGACAGATGGATGCGTAATTTTATGGCTTGCCAAGGTCAAGTTGCTTTGGCCAACTACCTTACTGGTCTGAATGTACGCAGACGAGGTGGCGGTCTAGACATCAGCATCGAACTCGAGCTGCTCAATTGTCTCAAGCGCTCTATGGGCAACCGCGTCGGTGCCGCAGACGCTTTGCAGAAGCCGATTATCGTCAATGCCGTCGCAAACTCCATCGTGTCTGTAAACTTGGCGTCCCGCAAAGTTGCATCTGAGATCTTGGTCTTCATGTGCCACCTGGATGAACAATCCGAAGAGCGGGTCGGGCTTCGATTGGTCCTTGGAGCGTTTGACCAGCTCGAATTACGTCTGAACGCCGCTATTAGCGATGTTTCCAGTAAAGTTGGCAAATACGACATATGGCTCAAGCAGTTGGAGGAATTGATTGATGGTCGGGGACGGATGGGCAGTACGGTCGGCTTAAGCAAAGATCTAGTTGGAACCGATGACAGTTCCATATTGGACTTTTGCGTGAGTCACATTATCAGGCGACACTGATGTCAGATAATCTCGATCTGTCTCGTGCAAGCTCTGGTTAGCGGTAATGACATCCGAGCGCGGTGTTCTGTTCGGGCACAGCTGGAGACTGCCGGCTTGCTGCGTGTATTCCATAAGATGCGCCAATGGAACGACCCCCCCACAACACGTCTCATCGGTCAATACGAGGAGGAAGCCGAATCTGATCGGAGAGAGCTGGTCGAAGAACAGAACCAGCTTCTCGTCCAATCAATGCGCAGCCCTGAGGATGTCTTCCGCGGTCTGCTTGAAATGACCAAGGGTTCGAAAGCCAGCTCATACCTTCTCAACTCGCTTCGGCACATGCTGCTCATCAAGGAAGAAGGCGATGTACGAGTTCGATATTTTCAGCTTATCGATCGATTGATCGTCAGCATCGTCATGAACGACAGTCCGGACCTGTCGCAAGATTTCTCACGGGCTTTTGGCAGCTCGGTATCTCATCTGATTGGCAAATTCGTTGAGCAGGACAGAATGGAAATAGCATTGGAAGAAGTGCGAGAACTCCGCGCCGCATTGGCAGAGTCAGAACGCGAGAAGACTGAAATGTCGGAGGAAATGAGTCGTGACGATATCGTGGCTTCGCTCAAGGCACAAGTGACCGACCTCGAGGAAAAGCTGCGCAAGTCTCGAGCGGCAACTGAAGCCATGCGAGACCAGATGGATGGTATGAAAGGGGACTACGAGGGACGAATACAGGACCTCGAGCTCATCATACAAGAGCTGTTCAACATGTTGCGGGAAAGCAATCATCTCGATCAGGTTCAGGCTATGAACGATGGACCATTCAATCGTGAAACACTGATTCATCAGCTTCGTGAGCAGTGGGAGAGGAAGAAAACGATCCGCAAGCTGGAAGGTACAAGTGATCAACGGCGGAGGACCATTCGTCCTGGAGAAGCTATTGAGGAAGAGAGTGAGGATGAAGATGGCGAGGTGTTGGAAGCGGAGAAGGTGCCTCTTAACGAGGGTAGAGGGAAAGTTCGGGTCAGGGACGACAAGGCACTTTCGGTATCGCAGTTCCTTGACGCACCGGAAGAGCGAGTGCGAGCGCACATCGAAGATGCCCTGTCCAAAGAAGCGGATCACGTTTCTCCAATCCGGGCAAACGGGGTCTCGCATCGCTCCACTCGACCGAGAGAGGGCGATACACCCACCAGACGTTTGCTGTCTGCCAATGCTCCTCCAATCAACGAAAAATCCGTACACAGGTTCTCGAAGAAGCCAGGAATCCCTCCCAGATTTCTGGAGGAGCTGCGGTACGTGCAGCTGGGTCGAAGCGTGTCGGAATCAGCGATCAGCCTGCTCGATTCCGATGCCGACGGCATCGCAAATAATTTCCGCCAAAGTGGATTTACGGACCGCACGACCGGCACAGCGTTTGGCAGCATCGACTTGCGTACCCCAACACATTCGAAACGCGAAAGCACGTTACGGTCGGAATTAATGAGTCGCGCGCGATCCATGCACCTCTCAGTGGATGAGTCTGAGATGGATGTTGCGATGTCTGTTGCCGAAGAACAAGACAAACCGGGATTCCAATCGACTTCAGAGGCCGCAATATTGGCTTCTCCTCCTTCGTCTCCTCCTCCACCACCACCACCCCCACCACCTCCACCACCTCCGCCACCTCCTCCACCGCCGCCACCTCCTGGATTCATGGGTATGACGGCATCAACTTCAGCACCGCTACCACCCGCTCGTCCGACCGTGTCTCGTTCTGCTCAAGCAATGAGCATGTATGGTGGTCCCGCTGGCATGGCAGGGATCCTTGCAGGCATAACAGGAGGGATAAAGCTCCGATCTGCTGGTTCTCCAGACTCCGCAAGTCCCAATTCTGCAACGTCCCCGCCACCTGTCGCCTCGTGGAGTCACACCGCTCGAGCACCTCTCGCACCTCTTGCATCACTACTTCACGGTAACAATGATAGCCGGAAAGACGCCATGATCGCTTCAAAGAAGATGAAACAGCTCCAGTGGGAGAAGGTGTCAAAGGCGCAGCTTGCCAAGACGGTGTGGTCGAACCCGGAGGTGCCTGAGGACGAACTGGCGGACAAATTGAAAGCCGTCAATCTGTGGTCTGAGATTGAAGACGAGTTTAAAGCCAAGGAGATCATCCGAGATGCGGTGAAGCTCAAAAAGGAAACCGAACTTCGCAGTGTCCTGGCCCCAGAGCATCGCAAACGGATTGAGATTCTCATGGCGGGCACCGCAGCAAAAAGCTTCAAGGCTCCCGAGAAGTTGAGCGAGGCGATTGCTGAATTCTCCCGAGAGCTTTGCACCGAAACATTCCTCAGCGAGTTGAGAGGTGTGCTGCCGGACGATGACGCTGTACGTATATACCTTCCAATTCCACAACGCATACTAACCATCATAGCGAGGAAAGCTTCTGACACACAGCGCCGATACTGAAGCCGAGTTGGAACAACTACATCCGGCGGATCGCCTGATGGTCCGATTGATTCAGCTGCCACACCTGTCTGATCGTGTGGACGGTATGCTGTTCCAGGTCCGCTTTGCCTCGAATGTCGAGCTATTGCAATTGGTGTGTACGTGGTGAGGCTGAGCTAATATTGTCCAGAGCTTGGATCTTTTGATCGCCGCTTGCACTGATCTGAGGGATGCAAAGCTTTTCCGCCAATTGCTCAACATCATACTCATGATGGGTAACTACCTAAATGGCACCAACTTTGCTGGAGGTGCCTTTGGCTTCAAGATCGCTTCTATCAATAGAGTGAGCACCTCAACCTGCTTCTCGCCATGTTGCTGAATGCGTTAGCTTGTGGATACGAAATCTGGCAATGGCCAAAATCTGCTTCATTTCCTCGAACGAGTCGTGTCGCAACATTTTCCCCAAGTTGAAGGCTTCCTCGACGAGCTCGCTAAACCGTCCGACGCCAATCGTGTCAATTTTGCGGATATGCAGTCGACGTCCCGTAAGATGCTCGAGGACATTCGAGGGATCCGTCAGTCGCTGAAAACAAATTTCGAAGACAAGAACGATGGATATACCCGTAAAATGTTCCGCTTTTCTGCTGTTGCAGAAGAGGAGTTGCAGGAGCTCCGAGATGGGATCGTCCAGGCAGAGAAGTTGCTTCGAGAGGTTCAAACTTATTTCGGGGAAGGCGAGGAAATGGGGCGGCCTATGCAGAGTCAAGAGTTCTTTGGAATCTTCCGGACATTCACCTCATCTTACAAGGTTGGTCAATTGAACAATACCATATGCTGATGACCTAGTTCTGTCGAGCTCAAAATCGGGCCAAGCAAGAAGAGGTTGCCGTCCGGGAAAGACGGGCTGCTGCTCGGGCTGCACTCACACCTCAGGCCACCGGGGCTTCTGAACGAGACCTCATTGATTCTCGTCTCAATCGCCTCAAGTTGGAAGGTACTCCACGACTCAAGCGCGAGAGACGTACGCCTGCGCCCCCTCTCTCTCCATTACCCATCACAGCCGATTTCTCCGAATTCGCAATTTCGCCTGTGATCGGGAATGAAGGAGAGTTAGATTACGGTGGACTCGCTCAGCAGATGATGAACAACATCTTTGCTGCGGAAAGTAGTAACTCGATCGGAGATCAACCAGCACGAAGAGAGTCAAGAAGGAGGCGAGAGATCAAGGAAGAAGGATTGCACACTCCTGGAGGTCCCGGGGGCAATATGATAAACGTGGCTAATCCAGAATCACCCAGCCCGTTGAACGGGGATGACGTGATGTTGTCGGCTCAAATGCTGCGGACTCTTGAAGAGGATGTGGAGGATGAGGATGAGGAGTCACCGAGTCTGTACGCTTCGAGTTTCGGCCAGGAGGAAGAAGAAGAGGAAGAAGAAGAAAAAGAAGAAGAAGAAGGAAGGGAAACTGAAGATGGAGAGGGGGACCAAGTTGGAGATTCGACGGTCCGAGACGAACGGTACGAAACGCCATGATCACGATTTAGATAATGATTTGCGGAGAGGCTGTCATACGGAACAAGCCATCATAGCGATCTGTAGATCTGTCACATCACAGATCATACTAATACTTGCATATCCATCATTTTGTACATCTACTTTGCAATGTATGTCATGCATCATGTTCATGTGGGGGCTTGACAACTCGTTTACAGTAAAAGCTGAAGGCTTCTGTCATGTCCACGGGCCGAATCGACGACATGTCGGAACCGAAAGATGCCCAGTATTTCAAAGCAATGAACGACCCTCTGCGTCGAGCTTGATATGTGCGGCGAATGCTCCATTCTTGACGCCATCCTTGATGCGCATCCATCGCCCAAGTCGAGGTTCTTGACTGACTGCAGCGACCAGCAGAATCTCAGTCTTCGATTTGGCTGATCCCTCCGTATCTTCGGGAGCATCGGATACTGAGGATTGTGTCCATGATGACGAGTCCATCGACGTAGAGGGTACTGAAAGTATTTCAAGGGCATTGACAAAGCCGGCTACATGGATTTCGTGAACTGATGCAGGTTTGAAAGATCGGAAGGAAGGGTCGAGTGCCCATAGTTTGATACTTCCATCCCAAGATCCTAGCGACAATGAGTCAGCTGATGCAGGGAAGGACGGATGGGGACAGTCAACTAACCAGACGCGAAGAGATCGGTTCCGCGAAGTGAAGCAAGACTTGTAATCCACCGTGCTCCAGGCATTGAATGTTCTGATTCTACCAAAAGTTCGTCAAAGCCATGTGCGAGGGCTTTGGTGAATATTGGCTTCTTCTTGCCCGTGTGCCATAACGAGATTGAGCTGCAATGTATAAGCCATCGAGGATTTGTACTTTGAGGAGATGAGGATACCCACCCGCTGTCTCCGCCTGAAATGAAATGCTGATCGTCAAGCATGCACACGCAGTCTATTCTGCCTTCAACAAACTCCCTCCCCTTGCCCTTCTTATCTGCCTTGGATTCTGTCGTCGGTTCCTCCCCAGGCATGAAACCGCCTCCTAATCGTTCCTTCGGAATCTCAGGCGCCAGACCCGCAGCACCCTCAAAAGTCCGTCCACCACCACGGAAGACTAGCTGAACTTCCTCTTCAACTTTCCACCACCGACATGTGCGGTCCCGTGAGCCCGCAGTCACGGCTATCGTGGGCTTCAATGAGGAGACAGAGGTGATGCTGTCTTGATGACCGAAAAAGGTGTCGATCGTGCTTAATGTGGATATCGAAGAAAGAGCTAGGTGGCGAGACAGCGAAGCGGTCACCATGTGGTAGGATGGATTGTTGAGAGGAGGGATCGAGATCGACTGGATACACATTAACGACTTTTGACAAAGGTCAGGAAAAAACAAAAACTCACGCTAACTGCATCCTTATGTCCTCTGATACCGGCCTTCCAAATCGCCTCGTCACTTTCAACATCCCATACGCCGACTATCTTGTCCCGTCCTCCTGAAACCAGATATCGCCCGTCTTCACTCACTGCTAAACAGAGAATCTCCCCAATATGTCCCTGAGACGCACCAGCAACCTTGGGGCCAGAAACCCTCGCTGGTCCGAATGGTTTGCCGACTCTCTTCAAGTCTGGTAGAGAGTAGCGGTAAATTTGGCCACGTTTGGTAGAGATGAATATTGCCTTTGCAGTAGCTGCGATACTGGTCGGAGCATGTGAAGGTGTGGTCATTATCCGACTTGATGAGCTGGCTATGTGGGATGCAATATATTGATGGATACGCCCCTCTGACTCGGCCTATTTTCATTTTCAGAGATGTTCGGTTTCGATGCGCCAGAGACTTACAACATCTTTCTGCAGGCGTGAGGCTATTATCTCTCGATCCAGATCTGCGGCATCGTAATCGCCATGCTCCCGGTCTGACCAGCATTAGCGTGTCTACTTGTAAGGGCCCCTGGCAATACTGACCAGCCTCAATCTCCTCTTGTACCTTCCGCAAGTATCCCTCGGCCATCCTTACTCTCTTCTCTGCTGCTGTCTCGTTCCTGTCGACTATCTCATCGTCACTCAGCGGCCCATCTTCTCTGCCAGCCCTAAAGTCCATCGTGTCCAGGTCGGCTCCGCCTGCCTCTGAACCAGATGAGAGATCCTCATCGCGGTCAGCTCGTTTAGGCTTCGAGGCTTGACGAGTCGTCTGCCGAGGACGAGAGCTACTTGGTCGTTTCCGCTTCTTCTCGGACTGGAAGAAAGAGTCAGGCATGTTGAGATGAGTGAATGCGCAAGGTATCTTGAAGAAAAATCAATATCAAGGACGAAAAGAAAAGCAAAATCTCGAGCTACCCACGTGTTAACCACGTGAATTCTGAAGTGGAGGTCTACTCAGACAGTCTTGTCTTGTCTTCCTCTTACTGATCTTGCTGAATCGTTGTGCTTGACAAGATGGACGCGGGTACAGCGCGGAAAACGTTCGAATTACATAACGATGTCAAGGTCAGTCCTGTGTGAGAAAAGCAAGGTTGTGCGCCTCGTATATATCGGGCTGACAGGTCATTAGTTCGTCGACCCAACCGACGAACTGTATAGATATACCCGAAAAGAGGAGAGGGAATTCGATTTATCAGCGCCGTGGAAGGTCGAGTAAGCGAGCATCATCAAATCTTTTACAAAGTAGCTGATTTTTGAAACAGCTACGAATACTTCCATACGGTAAAGATATCTGCGGTTGCGTTGATAAAGATGGTAACACTCGCTCTCCTCAGATTGTAAAGAGCACTTCATACTGACCGCTTTTCCTAGGTGACACATGCACGGTCCGGCGGTATCTACGAGATTATGGGTGTCATGTATGGCAAAGTTCGGGACCACACATTCTGGATAACAGATGCTGCAGCTTTGCCTGTGCAAGGCACTGAGACGAGGGTCAATGCTGGCAATGAGGTGACTCGTGTCTGTAGTTCACTCGGCCTATAGCTGACGCAAATCAGGCGTCGGAGTACATGGTAAGCTTCCAGACAGCAAACGGAGAGGCAGGCAAGAATGAGTTGTTGAGAGGATGGTATCATTCGTGAGCTGCCAGTCTCTTGTGTACCGCGCACTGATACGGGTTAGACATCCGGGATATGGCTGCTGGCTTTCCGGTATCGATGTCAACACTCAATTGAACAATCAAAAGTTCAACGATCCCTATCTTGCGGTAGTGGTATGGCCTTTCATCGGGGTCAGCGAACTTTACTGATCGTGCAGATCGACCCAAATAGGACTGTCTCGGCGGGTAAAGTGGAAATTGGTGCATTCCGAACGTATCCCGAGGTGAGATCAGATGAACGGGTCACATAGATTGGCTGATGAGATGCAGGGCTATACCCCGCCTTCTTCGACCGCTTCCCAGTACCAGTCGATTCCGATGGACAAAATTGAGGACTTTGGTGTCCATGCCAACGCTTACTACCCACTAAAGGTGGAGATATACAAGACCAAGCTTGATGAGCAGCTCCTAGATTTGCTGTGGAACAAGTATTGGGTTGCGACCCTGAGCCAAAGTTTGATAGTATCAGTGAGCTACGGCGACTCTCGATCCGAGCATACGCTGACAAAGATAGAACCGCCCCTACGCCACTTCTCAGATGAATGACCTGGCGACGAAATTGAACTCTGCTAGGGGATCACTATCCAGCAACACGGCACACCTCAAAGCTCGGAAAGAAGACCCATTGGTGGATAGATTCTCGTCATCCCGGCGGGAGCAGGGCCTTGTTGTGGGAGTAGATGACGAGGAGACTCCGTTGAGCAAGGCGGCGAAAGACAGGTGAGCCTAATTCTGCCTTCTTCACTATGATCTTTCTTTCGTGTTCCCAGCCTTTTCTCCAGCTCTCGGCGGCTTCCCCACTCCCTTCCACACAATCCGACGATAGCTAAGCAGAAGCAGCGGGAGAATCGCCAGCCAGGTGCAGAATGGGATAATATCGCAGATTATAAAAGACCGCCTTTTCAACACTCCCCTTGATTCCAGTCTAGATCCAGCTCTAGCACGAGCAGCAGTCGAAGGAAAGTTATAGAGCTCGATAATGGTGCTCGAAACGCACGTTCAACCTGTATATATATTGGTAACTGCCATGCATACTGTATATACTATCTACCTCAACATCCAAGACGGAAGCAAATCTGGGGAGTGCGGGGTTGTCGAGCACAGGCACACAAAGCGCCTCCCGAGTCCGGGCTTCTTACACGCTTTGTCTTTGTCAATCTGAGCCTCATACAAAGACTTCAGAGCAGGCCTGCAAGCAAGTCTTGGGATCTACAGGCCGAACCTGGCAGTAATTCCTCGTTCCCGCCGTCTGCGACCTGAGCTGCGACGAGGACCGGCCGAACGCTTACCTTCTCCCGCCTTAATCCCTGGTCGTCAACATGGGCATCCGCGGTCTTGATGGTAAGTTGTATCACCTTGAACTCCGTCTGCTACCAGCTCATCTACCAGCGTATCTACGCGAACGCAAGCTTTCTCAAACGCTCCCCCTTTCCGCTCTTGCTCACACGCGGTTGGGTATCGACGGTGCGCATTACCTCAAAGCACTGCTATCCGACCCAGATGCGCGCGAGCCTCTTGTCGCCGCAACAGGAGGTCTACCGCTCGCCCTCGTGACTCGCATTGAGAATGACCTGCGACTGCTGGATAAGCTAGGCATCAAGCCTGTTTTCGTATTTGCTGGACTGCCGACTGCGTCATCTCGTGCTCAGCCACGCGGTATGGATGGCCAGGTCGAACGAGAGTTTGGCATCAAGAACGAGGCATGGAATTTTTATGAGAATGGTCAGGTCGAGCGTGCTGTGGTTGCCCTTACTCAGATTCGTGGTGGTGCTTGGACCGACTGGAGGGATGTGATGAGACTGGTGTTGAGAGTGTTCCGACATCGGTTTGTAGAGTATGTTGTGGCGCCTTACCTTGAATTTGCACAGGTTAGTCCCTTTTTTTGGGGGTGATCACCAGTGAACCGACATGATACTAAGACTATTTTAGCTTGCGTATTTACTCAGACATCAAAAGAATTACATCCACGCTATCTTTTCGTCCACTGAATGTCTACTCTGGCCCATTGACCGAATCATCACTTCTATTGAATGGACTTCGACCTCACCTACATCTCCTTCTTTCACCTTTGTCGACAAGTCACGTCTTCTCAACGACCTAGCCTTGACGACCGACCAATTCCTCGATATGTCTATACTGGCCGGCTGTTCCATCTCACGTACCTTTCCACCACTCTCGCACGACTTCTCACTCAAAACCGTCCTGGACTTGCTGAGGGTGTACAAATCCGGCATCGCGGCTTGTACTTCACTTCGCGGGGACCCGAACCTGAAGGCAGCGGGTTATACAGAATCGTTCATGCGGGCGAGGTTAAGCGTGAAATACTCTCTTGTTCTCACAACAGACGGCACCTGTACACCACTACCGCTCGTGCAGCCTCCATCGCCTACGCAACAAATCACACCATCCGACGTGCCTGCAGATCTCGAGGAGATATTCTCCCAACGACTCCCCGACGAGCTCTACTTCCTGGTTTGCCGCGGCGTTGTTTCTCCCGTGGTTGTCGGCTGGCTGAGCAGCGGCATGATCGTCGAAAGCCAACCCTTGGCAGACAACAACGACTACAGGCGCTTCATCAAAGATGTCGTTACCGAGGGACACACTGCACCACGATGCACCACACTTGCTTTGCTCGTGGATGCGCTGCATCCCGATTGGAAGCGGCGGAGAGTGGTGAGCCCATAAGCATACCTGATTATTATCACAAAGCTGACTTCAGTTCAGGCCGCACATTACTACTTTGAGCCTCCATTCCATTCGCCAGGTTCAATCGTGCCGTTCGTTGATCCCATGTGCCAAAATCTCGTAGACAAATGCAAGACCTGGCTGGTGCCTACCTCCATCCTTGAGTCAGAACTGCGGCGGCAAAATGTACGTATGTGCTCGCGGCTATGCTGACGCGTGATTAGTCTTCGACCATCGACATCCGCCTATGTATCGGCGCATTGGTCTCGGACGAACTGGCCGCGCAGACAAAGCGGGACAAGAATTCGCGACCTCCTCTTGAGAAAAAGGACGAGATCGTGGCAAATGTCATTTGGCGATTCCTTGATGCAAGAGGGTCAGTCATTGTCTGCTGCTCCAAGTTATGTCATTGATCGAGCCATTCTTCTTAGCTTCATCACACCTGGTCACACGCAGACCATGATGGGCAAAGCGCTTCACGCTGCTTGTTCTTCAGCCCGTGTCAACGATCGTTTCCAAGAGTCCCTCTATCTCGTTCTCGAGCTGCTGCGTGCCGGCGTTATCCATGGAGAGAAGTGGGGTGGGGAGGCGTTATCGGGCGGACCAAGTTTCGGCACCGAAGAAGAAATGGCTAGTGGTCTGTTGATCATGCGAGTCCTGAGTGTGCTGCCTTTGTCTTTCCGAGTGAGTGGTTGAGTGACCAAGAGACACCCACACTAACTTTGTGTCAGCCACTTCAATGGGCCGGTCCCCTTTCTCGAGAACTACTCATGTTCAATTCATTCGTTCGAGCGTTGTCAAAGGCACTGCGCCACCTGTTTGAGGCACTTTCTGTACATGTTTTATTGACGGGCGATGCACGCCGAAATCGAGATGAGACGCTCGATCTCATGCTCCGTAAGTTGGATCATCACCCAATCTTAAAGCTATGGAACTCATTATTTCCGCTCAGGCCTACCATTCCAATCTGAACCCAATACGGGCTTTGGCATTCTCGCCAAGACTTATCTCGACGCAACTACATATCATCTTAATGGTGAACCCATTACGCAGCAGAATGTGGATAGCGAAGAAGTCCGAACGGCCAAGAGCGCCGCAATGGATTTCGTCGATGCGAGCTTTAGCAGCGTCAAGAATCCGAAAACAGAAGTGGAGCGTGGATTTCGCTTCTGGGATGCGGTGAGTGTTTCTTTTCTAAAACGTGTCTGCGTGATGGATTGTCTGATGGAGTTGTTAGGTCATGGTGGCTATTCAAACTCTGGATAAGGAACAAGGACCAAAACCTGGTTTGGCGCGGACAACGAGCCCAGAGATCATTGCGGCTTTCGAGCGCGCTGATAGATGGCTCCGGCCTATGCGTCCATAGCGCAGCGCCATGGAGATGGGAGTGAGGACAAGTACTCGGTCGCTGTGCATTCTACCACATCATTTTGCATTGTGCATCATCATTGCATTGGCGTTGTGCTTTGTGCGTTGGGCAAAACTCCTAAACGCACACGAAAGAACTGCCACATTTGAGTAATTACGTTACTTTCGTACTGCCACTCTTGGATAATTCCGTAAACACCGAATCCCTGAATGGCGAAATAGTCCCTTTGATTGGCTGACACATAATAAACTGCCCGCGCGCCCCAACAAGTCTCTTTCCTTTTCTCATTTCACTCTTCGCCACCACCGCTTACTCACCTCAGCACTTTCCGCAACCTTCGACTCCTCAAGGCTCTTCTCACCTCTTAAGATGACCTCTTAGGCGAGCATTCCCTAGCGGCTGACTACTCCATTATCTCGTTTCAACGAACAGGAAAAGGTTTTTTTTATATCGGTCCGAGGAAAGAATAGAAAAAGAGGCCAATCAATCATCAAGATGTTGTTCCACATACCGCCCGTCGAGTGAATCCACCTCGTAAGCATCAGTCTCATTACCCTCCGGGTTTTGTCACTTGCGAGTCATGGTGTTGACACGTGTATTCTTCCCAAAAGGTGAGAGTTGAGAACACTCTACACTCTTTCTATCTCTTATCTCTGCTCGCCACTGCTGCTGCGCAATATGGGCTGTCTAGTTTCCACCTTTCAGGTCAGAAGACAAAAAAACACACGCACCCCATCTCACGATAACGGTCGCTCGCATCCTCTCTCTTCACTTGACATGAGTTCCTTCGGCATCTCATACATCATCTAGTCATGAGGGTTTCCCGCGATAAAAACGCCAAAAGCCAATTCGAAGACCAAAGAATCAAAAGACCATTGGGGTCCTTTATCAAATCAGTTTTTGGTGTGCAGCATGAGTAGCGTGAGCATAATTTGGACATTTCGAATCGGCGCACGACACTGCTGGACCGCCTTCCCCCGCCTCGTCTGTTTCGTAGAGCCCGTTCTTGTCCGCGAGGGCAAGGATGGCGCCGAGCGAGTTCACAGCAGCGAGGTCTAGACAAGTGGCGTTGGGGTCCAGCATGCTTACCACCCTGACAAGAAGGTTCGGATACAAGACAAAAACACATACACAAAAAAACGATTTGGAGCTTTGGTTCTGGCACTCACACGCCGCTTCATTCACTCTTGATCGCTTTTTCGTCGTTTACGTTTACGTCTCCGCATCCATCGTCTTGACAGAGCAAACCAAAGGCAAACACAAATTGTGGTACGCGAAACTTTTCAGCAGTAGAGCAACGAAATAGCTGGCAGTAACCTTCTCATCACTTGCAGTGTGGAACTAGTTCTGTCTGTCCATCAAATTGTCTACTGTGTGCGCATATGGCCTATCTCCCATTTTCCCATTTTTCTATTCAGTGTCAAAGGAAAGGACTCTCGTATCGTACTTTCGCCTAACCGTAACGGCCAAGCCTCACATGAATCGCTCCAGCCAAAAACTTACATCTCCGATGTCGGGCTAGGAGACGTGTGTAGTAGGGAATTATCGAAGCTGGGATGTCACCACTACGGAAGGAATCAACGGACCAAAATCACAAAAGGGTTAGTATGCCTCTTGGTGTGGGTCGTTGTACGAAACTGCCGTTGACACTGTTTTTCTACCTTTTTTTTTACCTTTCACCCTATCTCGTGTAACAACATACTTACACATCTTCGCCCATTCTTGCTATTCTGTCTATTCTACAACAGCCTCCAGGCCTCTTCGAGGACGACAGCAACTGTTGCGCGAATCTGCCCACCTCTGGCCTTCGGGTCAGGGGTGGGCTTTTTTGCGTTTGGTCGGTTTTGACAAAGGCTCTACTGGTTTTCGGACTACTGATTGAAGCGCCATACATACATGGGAGTTGGTCCAATATGTTGATTACTCTCTTACGGGATACACTACTACAGCTTGTAGGTTATGATGTATGTCTCGCAGTGGATTTTGGATTTGCCACTCAACGTTGTCGTGATTTTTGCCACTGATGATTCTCTCCTTCCTTTGAAAGATGTAGCAGGGAGAAGGGAGGGGGGAGGGGAGGGAAGGGGGGTAGAATGTTCATTCAACTAACAAGATCGATACGCTATCCTGCACGAGTAGATCAATAACCAACTTTGGGAAGCTATCAATTATTTCTATTTTGATTATTATTCTCAACGTAGCCGATACGATCAGGCGGATCTTGTACGAAGAAGCGATACAGCAATTTGTTGATGGCCAGGAAGGAAGAAACAATATTGACCACCATGAAAGAAGAGATGGGGCCGACTGTACCTCCAAAGTCAACAGAACGAGATCATCCCCTTGAGATTACTCGGTCGGATCAGATCGTCTCTGTTGATATTAATACCCAACAAGTACAACAACAACATCAACGACAGCAGCAGCAACAACAACAACAACAACAACAACAACAACAACAACAACAACAACAACAACAACAACAACAACAACAACAACAACAACAACAACAACAGCAGCAACAACAACAACGACAACAGCAGCGACAAGAGACCATCAAAGTTGATGAGCAATCCAAGAGACAATCACAAGATCATCATCCTCGAGGACAGTCGCAACAGCCTCGACAAGATTATACTACTGTGGAAACTACAGTACCCCATCATCGTCATCACCACGAACACCCCCAACACCAGTATAACAGTCATAACCGCCATGACAGCCACCACAACCATCACGACACACGACAAATCTCTCAACCTGAGAACCAACCTCCATCGATCTCGCCCTCTAACCAACGCCATCACCAACACCATGACCCTAATACGGCTTCAACCTCCGCTTACTCTCCAATCCCCACACACTCCTCACCTCATCATGACCACTCGAACCATCCCACCCAAGGTCCTCATGAATCCCATCCCTTACATCCAACTTCTAATCATACCCGATCAACTTCCCATCATACCCCTCCACCTCTAAATTCTCCTACCTTCGCCACAGCCCCTCCATCCCGTGCTGACGGTACGGATCGGGACCGAACTCCGTTATCCAAGAAGCTATGGACGCATTTCGTCCAGAAACCTACTCTGACGAAAACTTGGGAGAAAGAGAGTTTTACTAGAGAGAGACAGGAAGGTGAAATGAGTGAATTGGCTTCATCGCCTGGGTAAGCGAGCTTATTTTCTTCCTTGCGTCTCCCACCCACCGATAGCTTCATTCATATTCGTCTTCATCTTCATCATTCATCGTTATCATCATCATCTTCATCTTCAATCATCCGTCTTCCACCTTCTCCCATCATCATCATCATTCATCATCATCCATCTTCTCCCATCTCCCATCATCTTCATCTTTCATCGTCATCTTCATTATTCTTCCTCACGTATAATCAAATATATTGTAGCTGATCGATCATTTCTTCTTTATGGAAGACTCAGATCTGATCAGAATCCAACTTCACCTCGATTTCAATCAAGGCCTACTTCGCTGTACGCTTCTCCTTCTAGTCTTGCCAATTTCAGAGCTTTACCGCCCATGTCGCCTGTTCCTCTTCCTGTTCCTGTTACTGCCACTCCCCCTGCCACTGCTCCTACTGCTGCTATTGCTGTTACCCGTGCTATATGATTACACTTTTTCCGACTTGGGTTTGTATTGGTTTCGAAGTTGGGCGTGGATACCGCAGATACCGTATGTATTGTCACTTGAGAAGAATACCCACTGGGTTCCGGAGTACATAGATCCTTCCAGTTCATAAACATACCCCGCTAGAGCTGTTGAAGAGTCAGACAGAGCTAGTTCAGTTTCAAATGGACCAATCAACATATTCGAAGGATTTCCTTCTTGTACAGGTGCCTAATATGAATTTGTCAATATACATATGTACAGTATATCAGTATGCAGGTTGAGATATGTAATGCCAAGACCGACTCAAGTAAATAAACACACGGAAATCACTGTATTGTAGATTCCAGACATCAGATAGCGGGACAAAAATCATTCGATACATGGTATGATGATGATGATCTGCAAAACGAACAAACCATCAGTCCCTGTTGATCCTGCACACGAGTCCCCTGGAAAATGATGCATACTCTCTCTCTCTCTGTGTGTGTGTGTCCCAGAAAACACAACAACAAATACACCTCAGACTTGTTCTTCGCCTGCATCGGCATTGGCGTCGGCATCGCTACGAGGTGCAGGCGATTTACTAGCTTCCAAAGGAATATACTCATGTATAGCCTCTGCTAGTTCCATTGCCGCTTTCTGAGATCCAGTCTATTAATGATATCATCCCATCAGCTCCTTGTTGTCTTTTCCGAGTTTGGGTGTTTGTTTTTTCTTTGGGAATGTCGCAAAAAGGTAGAAATTGACACTGAAAAACTCACTCTCAAGGTTATGAACCTCTTCTCTCCTTCTTCGAATACTGTCGTACGGACATGCTTGCCGTCTTCCAAACATGACATGCCGACGTACAGCGAGACATTCAATATGAGACGCAGTACTCCCTCGGCTCGCATCACTACGGCAACTTCTGTCAGTTCATACCAGGAACATAAACTGGGGAACTGACCAAGTCTGGCTCCTCGACCATCAGAACGCCGGACATTGAGCCTTACAGCTCCGACACCACGTTCTCGCCAGCCTCCATCCGTTTGCATCACATATAGCTTTGCGCGAGTTTGATACAGTGTCTCTTCATCTTCTTCTCCCGTGTGCACTGAAGCCAATCGATCAGCAGACCGGACTTAGACAAATTATCTCTTCCCAGACACTTACCGTCCTGCTCTGTCATATGCACTTTACCATCCTCCTCGTCTGATTCTACCTTGCTCACCTTCAGCGCGTCCCCAAATGTGCTCGGTCCCGCTTCGCTCTTGTCATCCTTCTCTTCGTCCGTTCCTTCAGCCTTTGACTCTGTTGAGACGACCTTCTTTGAAGCAAAAGGACTGGCTGTGGAGGAGAATGCGCCAAAGCCGGAAGAAGCAAATGGCGAGGGCTTGATCGGCGTCGCTGCTGTGCCAAAAGCCGATGCGGACGGAGAAGCTGATCGTGCAGCTGCAAAGGGAGAGGCTGAAGTGGCCGCTGCGAAGGGAGAGGCTGAACTGGCCGATGCAAAGGGGGATGAAGTGGATGAAAATGCGCTAAATGATGCTTGGGGTTTCTTGGGGGGAGGTGCAGGCTCAGCAGGAACAGTAGTAGCAGTAGCCGATGCAGCATCCTCAGTCAGCCGAGGAGTAGGAGGACTGA
Organism: Naematelia encephala; assembly: GCA_002105065.1. Classification (NCBI taxonomy): domain Eukaryota; kingdom Fungi; phylum Basidiomycota; class Tremellomycetes; order Tremellales; family Naemateliaceae; genus Naematelia; species Naematelia encephala. Next base: position 21,480 of record MCFC01000115.1, read on the forward strand.
TAGGGATCTGTGGCTATTCACGATGAGCATATTGACTTGTAGCATGGCGACAGGGACTTACTGAAGGGATTTCCTTCTGCCTCTTTGACCCCTCGTCATCTAGTACAGTGCTCGATTTGCTTCTTTCCAGAGTCTTTCTCTTGAGCCCTTCTCCTGAGGAGCCTGACGCTTCTTCAGACACGTTCTCCTCTGTAGGTACAGGTGGTGCGTTCTCTACCACTGGTGCTGTCTTGGCCTCCTCCACCTCATCTCCCTCGATCGCTTCCCATCCTTCCCCGTCGACGACCGACATGGCACTCCCCGGAACCTCATCATCATCAGGATGGGGTCGAGGGAGAGTCGATTCGGGCTGCTTTTCACCCTCATCATACGACATCTTTTCGACTTTGCGCCGAACTTCGCCGACATTCTTGCCTTCTTCTGATGATTCCACAGGTCTGGCTTCCTCTTCAACCTCGACATCGGCCTCGTCTGTAGATTTCGCTGCGGGGGAGGAAGATGCTGCGACTCTATTCTTCTTGGTCACGAGGGGATTTGTCGTCGGCGCCTCTTCAGTTGTATGTGGTTCCTAAATGTTCACGCATCAGAAGTGATCATACGATTCGAGGTAGAAAGGGAGAGGGGCCTTTGGCTGACAAGTCAAGAAAAAGACACTTACGAGTGATCCCTCACGAACACGCTTCAAGCGTGTTGTTGTTGCTGTCGGTATTGGTCAGCTCTTCTGTGTGCGAGGTATATATATATCTCAAGTGATAGTGATACGTCACCATGTTGTACACTGTTACTGGCCTGAACATCTTTCTTGGTATCCGTCTCGTCCCTCTCTGGGGATCGTTCTCTCACGCTAACTTGGGGTGAAGCCATGATTCTAGCCCAATCGCCGATACTATCCCTGTCAAGTGTACTCTATCTCTCCGTTGCCCGTGTGGGGGATATAGACAAGCTCTGCGAGGGTATTGAAGAGATGTGATGAAAAGAGTGAGAATGATTGTAAGATAGGGGAATCAAGGACAAGGACACTCGTACGCGCCTCTTTGATTGTTGGTTCGGCTTTTTGCCCGTTCTTCCTTCGCCGCTCGTCGTTGCTCACTCTTTTCTTGTTCTTTCCATCTCTTGCTTTTACTCGACTTGCATCACCGACCATCATGGGCTACCTAGCTCCCGCTCTCCTCCTCTCATCCACAGCCACATTCACAGTAGTCGCCCTTTATCTGCTCTTCACAGGTCAGCTTCTGCTTCACTTTCCCTCCCATGTCTTCTTCCTTCCTCTTGGATATTCATCTCATTCCGTACATGATCTAATACAGAGTAACAGGGCAAGGAGAGAAATTCAACGTCGGAAACTTCCTTGCAGAGTCATCACCATATACATGGGCATTCCTCGGGATCGGCTTGTGTATCGGCCTGAGTGTATTGGGAGCGGGATGGTATGTTCATACTATATCTTCCGATCATTCATAGGCTGAAGTCTTGGCAATAGGGGCATCTTCATTACGGGTGCAAGTATTCTTGGAGGTGGTGTACGTGCACCGAGAATTAGGACGAAAAACCTGATCTCGTGAGGATTGCCATTCTAGCTATAGCGAGAACGTGCGACTGACGGACGATGTGCAGTATCATTTTCTGTGAGGTTGTCGCTATCTACGGTAAGCTTAGTCTCCTCATCGACCCTTCGCAACACTCCATCAATTACACAAGCTGATAGCATGTAGGAGTCATCATGGCCATCGTCTTCTCTGCGAAGACTGGATCTGTCCCAGAAATCTACACTGCAGCCAACTACTACACTGGTAGGTCCTCTCTGCTCTGTTGCCTTAGATATTTAGCGATTGGTTCTCTGGTCTATCAGATATTCAGCAATTGGTCTTTTGCTCCCTCAAGCACTGATATGCTAACTACGTTCAGGATTTTCGCTTTTCTGGGGTGGCCTGACGGTCGGCCTGTGTAATCTGTTCTGTGGAATTTCAGTCGGAATCACAGGCTCCACAGCTGCACTAGCCGATGCAGCCGACCCACAACTCTTTGTCAAGATCCTCATTGTCGAGGTAAGTCGTACCTCTAAACTGAAAGTATCTTGTGTAGAGTGCTGAGCGTCAAATCAGATCTTTGGTTCTGTCCTTGGCTTGTTTGGACTGATCGTAGGGCTGCTCGTTGTGAGTACACATGACTATCGATGCCGAGAACAGTAGCTGACCTTAGTGCAGTCTGGAAAGGCCGAAGAGTTTGCGTAATGAAGCAGATAGAAATGGTATGATGCATGCATGGTATCCAAATACCGGATATCCAATCAGATTTAAACAGGTATATATACACGTTGGCCAAGTCACCTCACTCAGACATGAAGATCAAGTCACCTTTACTCAGACACAGGCGCCGAGTCACCTAACTCTCACCGTTACTCAACATGGCCAAATCACCACCTATAAAAGCCTCTTTGCGCTCTGTCGAACTCGTGCTTCGAAGATCGGATTACGTATGGGCGTGTTGACGGTATGAAAGGGATTGAGCAGAACCTAAACCATGAGCATCTATCTGGCTACTCACCTAGGCAGGCAGGCAGGCAGGCCACGACCGACATACCTTGACGTATGCTTCCCATACATCTAAGAAGAACAGGCGAATCCCATCATCATTCTTCGTATCATGCAACAACACGAACTTGACTATTAGATTCGCATATTAGCCCTCTCCAGTCACTATCAAGTTAAGAACAATTAGAGTGAGCGACCAGGGGGGGGGGGGGTTGAAGGATGAACATGTCAAGTGAGGGAGAAGGAGAAACGTACCGCTTCCTGCTAGGAAGGCTGAGACGGACCACTCGTTATGCCTATCGACATTCTTGAGGTACCTAGGTATCCTGTGTTAGTTGATGTTAGGCTGGAATGCAGGCTCGTTCTAGTCCCATCCGTCCCCTAGTCTACCTGGCCCTCCCCGATTGCTCCTCTCTTTTCTGACTTTTCCCCTTAGGCTGTCCTGTTCTCTTCTCAGATGTCTCCCCTCGTTGATCTTCTCTTCTTTGATTCTCTCCCAGTCAATCCTCGCCTTTATCCTCTACTCATCCTTACTCTCCCACCCAGCCACATGCCACATCCCACACGCCCCCACAATCCATCTCCTGACATTATAACACTGAATTATCAAGACTCACAAAGCCCCAGTACCTTCCATGACCTCCTCAACCGAATCCAGACTTTTATGAACCACCATTTGCGCCATATACCTCTCCAACCCACTTCCCCCTACTCCTCCTCCAATTCCTCCTACCCCTCCAGTTGCTCCTGCTCCTCCTGATGATGCTGCTGCTGCTGTTAAAGCTCCGAGATTACCTTTAACAGGTTCGACAGGAGATATGCCAGCACCATGAGGTCCTGTGAAGCTGGACCATGATGGGATTGACAGAGATGATGAGACTGGAGTAGGAGCGTTAGAGGAGAGTGGTTGTGGTGAGAGTAGAGGGAGTTCGAATAACGGTGCGTCGAGAGGTGAGACGAGGGCTAGGTAGTATGACATTTGCAGTTGGGTATATAGTAATTGGACGTAAAATAGAGATGAGATGTGTAGTGGATGGTGAATGGATGGACGCGTTAGATGGAGAGAGACTGGTTGTGTGGCATGTGGCGGTCAGTCGTTCTCCATACATGAGTTTGTAGTCCAATATCTGGGGTCAAAGTTCGTTCAATGTCACTAACACAGGACAATCAAGCAGAATAGCACTGCACAACTCATCGCTCACATTGTAATTTCGTAATTACAAAAAAAGCAACACATCATCTCTTCAATCTAATCTTCCACCACATCAATACTGAGTTCAATCTCCCCATCTTCCAACACCGTCACATCGACGCTATAACCACAATTAGATCTCAAACTTCACAACGGATCCACATCAAGATATGACGTACTGTTCAAAACTCTTTACTACATGATCTGGACCTGCTTGTCGTATATCCTTGAGCGCATGACTGGTGCAGACAGCAAGGACAGTAGCGCTGCTCGACAGGCCTGATTTGATCCCTGCTGGGGCATCTTCGAAGATGACGCCTGTGGGCGTGAGCTCCTATCATACGTGTATAGAGTAGATGAGAGAACAAGGATTTCTGATCATCTATCATAAGGTCTTTACGGTGACAAAAGCATGTTTACCCAAAATCGCCTTACGACAGGTGCTGCCTGTTGTATCGGGTAAAACTCACATCGCTTGATATCCACGCCCAGACTAGCCGCACCAGTCAAGTAAGGCTCCGGGTCAGGTTTACCATTAACGACGTCATCTGCAGTGATGAGCTTTGGAGGCGGAGATATCCCAGCAGCAGGTAAAGCCTGTTCAACAAGATACCTCGTACCTAGATATTCTCTGTGTCAGCCACTTATCACTTGGAAGCCAGGTGCCATACAAGAAGTCACGATAGCCCAGTTTGCATGACCAGATGATTGCAGCTGTACCATACTCAGTATCTTATCTATATGTGCTAATGGGTACACTTATACTCACTTTGGATAAGATACGTTGAGCTCCTGGAGTGAGGACAAATCCACCTTCCCCCCTTTCCTTCTGTTCTTTAGCGATTTTCACTTCAAGATCTTCATATCGACGTAGTTCAGCCTAATGTTCCCATCATAATCAATATCTATCATCAAGCTCAGGACGAGTACTGTACGTACTTGTAGGATGTCGGGATCAGTGATACCACACCATACTCGAAGTCGCTCAATATATCTCACCCCATGCGAATCTGATTTTTTCTTCGATCAACTTTAACTCGCCAGTAAAAGACAAATGAGCAAGATGACGAGGACTGACTCTTCAAAGATTCTTGTAGGTCAAAGTTGTATTCAGAGGCAAATTGGGCCCAAGCAATCTCTCCTGCTGAGGTCGTTTCTGAGACATTTCATCAGTAATGTAATCCAGAAAGAAGCTGGCACTGTAGGTACCGTATGAGTGTCTCACCGATCAGTGTCCCATCGAGATCGAACAGGATTGCATCAGCTTTGAGGATGTCAGATGGCATGATTCTGGATATACTCGAGTAAAGTCAGATTTTAGATCTGTGGTTTGTGTCGACTGTTGAAGGGGGATCATTGTGAGAGTGAATGATTCAATAGAGGATAAAGAGAGAGATAACAAAGGAGAAATGGAAGAGAGATAATAAAGGAGAGAGGAAAGAAAGAGAATACAAGGAGAGATGAAGAGAGTGGGAGAGACAACAAAGGACAGATGGATAAGGAAGATAATTAGCGATGGAGAGACGCGAACAGAGAGAGAGATAATAAAGGAGAGAGGGATAGAAGGCATGAAAGGAGGGCAAGTGGCGAGTTGAGTGGCGAGTTGTGTGTACTCGGACATTTGACCATCCAAGTGTGCTTCAGCAATAGGATAGTGTTTGAAAGTGATAAGAGTGTAATTGAACAAATCAAGACCAGAGCAATCGTATAACCGATATGCATATGCGAGAAAATTACCACGATAGATTGCCCTGGCCTATACTACAGTACATAGGCATCAATTGATTAGAAGCTCGAGATTCCCGTCTGTTCCCAACTCAACATGGATCCTGACCATATCACATCAGCATCCTTGACCTACCGTAGGTACGAACGAAGATCCACTCACGTTTCCAGACTGTTCAAAATCCAATCTGCCCCCAAATCATCAATTTGAGCTCGCGGGTGGCTAGAACAGACAGCCAAGACTTTTGCGCCGCTGGCTACTCCTGCTTTGATCCCACTTGGTGCATCTTCTACTACGAGACCTGTTCTATATCAGCGTCCTACGACCCGTCTGATAAGCCTCTGCGTCTGTTTTATCAAAAGGATATTCTATCTCAAATAAAGCCTCTACGGCTCTTGTTCTTCTGAATATCATGCCGGCAAACGTGGGAGGAAAGGAAAGTCACAGTGAGAAGAGGAAAATAAATGCCACTGACACTTTGTGATTCCGACTCCCAAGGATCTTGCAGCGACAAGGTAAGGTTCCGGATCTGGTTTACCAATGGAAACATCGTCTGCCGTCGTCATATGAAGCGGAATAGGTAGATTCGCAGCTTGGAGAGTCTGATCTGCTAGATGTTTTGTTCCTACAGTAATCAAATCAAGTCCAAACTCAGCTTCAAATATCTTCACTCGCTGTACAAGTAGAAGTACTGTACCTGAAGTGACTATTGCCCATTTTGCATCTTTATATCCATTGAGCTAATGACACGGACAGTCGGTACATCAGTGTACTCCCTCCTCCCTCAGACTGAATTGGTCCATGAGACTAACCTTGTCAAGCAGTTCTTTGACACCTGGAAGGACTTGTATTCCTCCTTTCCCTTCGTGCGCTAGTTCTTTCGCCAGCTCAATAATACGATCTTCCAAACGTCTCGTTTCGGCCTATTACCCCATATCAATCATTACAGTGGACAGTAGCATTCGTCCTTCTGTGACAAAAAATAATCTCACAGGACACTCACAATGAGATCGGTAGGATCGGTAATCTTACACCATATTCGTATGAGATCCTGAACACGCATCCCATGTGCAGCTACAATAAATGACTTTCAGTATAGGATACAGCGTAATAGGATAAGATATGATGAGATAAGGTAGGATGGGATGGGATGGAATAGCATAGGATACGATAAGATACGATAGCTGATAATGGCCGCCAGTGACTTACATTTCAAACTCTCCTTGTAATCGAATTCATACCTGTTGGCATAATCCAACCAAGCAGCTTCGGCTGCGCCTGTTGTTTCTATTTTCACGCACATCAGCCAAGTAAGACTCAAAATGAAAGTCAGAATATCATCTCTCCAACTCAAGCTCAGGCTACTACTCACTGATAAGTGTTCCATCGAGATCAAACAAGATAGCAGAGACTGTTACGGTACTTTTGACCGTCGTCATCTCGTCAGGCAAGCACCAACAGAAGACAGACGAAGTGTACTGTAATAAGAAAACACAATCAAGGGAATATGATGTGACTCTATGCATGCATGTTGGAGTCGACTCTGTCTACGGTCTTTCGGCGATCAGGCAATGTTGATTCAAGTCCGATCGACTGGAAAGAAACTAACTTCTCCTGGTGTTTCACCTTTTAGGTCTCTGTTACATAACATATTCCGAGGTGTGGATGATGGGCTATCCGACTTGAGCTTTCAAAGCCGCTGCGAATTGCTTTGCTCTCCTCGTAACTTCTCCCCTCTCACCCATAATTGTCAGACGGATACTGACTCCTGTCAAACTATCGTCGTTATCTAATGAAGGGAACCGAGTGAGATCAAATCGTCCAAATGCCCAATTCAGTATATATGTTTGATATGGTTCTGCGTCGGTCGATGCCTCTAAACGGACTATCCCCTTTACTATTATACTAAAGTCAGCATCTAGACTGTGTAGATGATTCACCAGGTAATCACGTACCGCGATATATTTCGAAATTCAACTTGCCAAGTTCCCGTTCCAACACTTCTCTGTCCAAGGGAATAAAAACCTCCCCTTGTATTGCCTCGTCATGCCCATGACATTCTCCACATTCTTTCCCATCTTCATGTCCATGTCCATGTCCGGGCCGTTTACCACCCCACCACACACTTTTCGTCTCAATCTCATCGCCGTGCCATCCACTTCCACCAGCAATATCTTCCCACGTCCGCCCTTCTTCCCCTGTTTTCTCAAACAGACTCGTGTCAAGTCCAAACACCACATCAGGTTCGACTGGATGATCTTTTGATATGCGAATTTTAGGCGTATCTTCGTTCAGTGTACCGAGGTGGTCCATCAGTATATCGAGATCACGTTCGGATAGGAGATGGTGTTTGGACAGAAGAAGGAGATCGGTATAGCGGGCTTGGAGCTGGGGGTGTAAAGCGTCAGCACGATAGTGCAGAGTCATAAGGAAGAGCGATCCACAAGCCAGCAGGAGATAATAATGGGGTGTAGAATGAGTGTGGCGTGAGCAGGGGATAATGATGGGGTGTTGAATGAGTGTGGAGGGGATCAAATTTAGGCGTAAGCCGGAAAAAACAACATACTTTTGCAGAAGGAGATGAATCTTCATAACCTCTGAAATTCAAACAATCAATGACTGTAACGACACCATCAAGTTTGAATCCTTTAGGCTCCAATTCACGAATCTGCAGAGCGAGTGTAGCGGGGAAAGCAGATCCACTGTATTATATCAGTCATCCCTATCTTGATTTGCATGCCTCATTATAGGTTATAGAGGGGTGTCAGCTGATGAAAAGGAACATACCTTGATTCAATTATGATTCGATCAGGATGATATTTATCCTTGATCTCTTCCATGGCATTCCCAACTAGACCTACCATCGTACAGCATCTAAAGGACGTTAAGTCAGTATACGGTTTGTAGGTGAAGAGTAGAGGATAGAATATGGTTTGTATGTTAAGAGTAGAGGATAGATTGTGGTTTGCAGGTCAAGAGTAGAGGATATAACATGGGTTGTAGGCGAACAGTAGAGGATATAACATGGTTTGCAGGTCAAGAGTAGATGATAGAATATGATGATTTGTAGGTCAAGAGTAGATGATAGAGTACAAAAAGAGACTTACAGACAACCATTTAAGATCTCGGAGACTCCTGTGATGTTACTTTGTTGCGCTAAGAGAGAATCGACCTCTACATCCCCGTATTCATTTTTCAGTAATACGACCTGAATATATATCAGTAAGGGGTCTATATTTCTCCCCCAGGGTGGTATGATTCTCAGCAGATGGGATCAAGAGTCGATTTGATAGCTTTAGAACGGAATCAAGAGTCCATTGATAGCTTTAGGACAGAATCAAGAGTCCATTGATAGCTTTAGTCCGGATTTAAGAGTCCAGTCACGGCCAGGTAGGAGCTGTACCGTCTCGAGGGGATGAACACATACTTTATAATCTTTAGGTAACTGCTGGAGTAGACCCAGAATAGTCGTAGTCTTTCCCTAGAACTATATGAGTACATGTCGAGCAACTTGCAAAGAGGAAAGGTAAAGCCTACCGCACCTGAAGAGTTTCATTAGCTTTGCTGATTTATGTTGACGAGGAGGGATGGAACGGACCGAGGAATCCGGTAAAGCACGTAACTGGAATTGGTCTCTCTGTCCCCTCTGGACTTATTGTCCAGGTTGACGAAGATGGTTCAGATGACATTGATTATAAGCTGTTTCCAAGTAAAGCGTTTGAAAAAAGAATATGTGTCTGATTTTTCAAAAGTGACAGATGACCAACTTGTTTTTTCAAGCTGATCTTTGCTTCGTACATATAATCCATCCAATTCATCCGTGTCGTCTTCTTCTGCTTTCTATACGGCGTTACTCGATAAAGCCATGCCAGCTCTTCAGCTCATAGCGGATCTTCCGCCTCATTCAGCAACAGCATGGGCAGTGACATTCAACCCTACTCGACCATTACTAGCTAGTTGTTCGACCGACATGACATTTCGGATATTCCACTATATTCTCCCCTCTCCCTCTCCCTCTCCCTCTCCCTCCTCATCATCTTCATTCTTCCCCTCTCCTGATGCTCCGAAACCTACCTTCCAACTACTCAACACAGTCAAGACGGAACATAAACGTACTGTCAGATCTATAGCTTGGGCACCTTCTGGAAGAACCTTAGCCACAGGTAGTTTTGATTCTACTGTCGGTATATGGGAAGAAACAGATGGAGATGAAGGCGATGATGAGATGGATGATGGACAAGGAGGTGGTATCTATCGACCAAGAAATGGAGCTGGTGGAAATGGCAAGGAATGGGAATGTGTGACGGCTCTCGAAGGACATGAAAGTGAATGTAAGAGTGTAGCTTGGAGTCATGATGGTGGACTCTTAGCTAGCTGTAGTAGAGATAAGAGTGTCTGGGTATGGGAAGGTATGTGGTACTCTCAAAATCAAACCTGTAGCTGATTGAATTTGGACAAACAGTCCAGCCTGATGATGATTTCGAGTGTATTGCTGTCATGATGGAGCATGGACAAGATGTAAAGCATCTAGCATGGCATCCCAAGGAAGAAGTGAGTGAATTCCTATCCTTCTCCCAGCCTTTCAGTTGTTCCTCAACGCGTGATTCCTCGAAGCTCGTCAAGAATGGTCTTTCGCTCAATGCCTTCAAAGCTCATCGGGAATGGTGTTCCGCTCCGCTCAATGCTGACATGCCCAGATCCTCGCTTCAGCATCGTACGATTCACACATCCACCTCCAGTTTGACGATCCAGACGGCGACTGGTGCATCTTCCAAAAATTACATCCCAAATTCCCCCCCGCGCCCCTGACAATCTCACTCGAGTCTAGCTCGTCCCGCCCTATACCCGTCACCCGAAATCTCATCGACAATTTAGCACCAAACGACGAGGAGCGCGAGGCGGAGGAGAAAGTCGTTGTGCCTCCACTAGAAGAGGACGAGACAGTCTGGTCTCTTGCTTGGTCACCCGATGGACAAATGCTAGCGAGCGGAGGTGACCTGGGTGGAATCCGTATTTGGACACGAAAGTATGTGATAGATCCTTGCTGTTTCCGATGGTAGATTTTAACGAAGAGCGTAGAGGCCATAATCCCGACTCGCTCTTTGAAGAGACATTACATACTTCAGCTCATTCACGATCGTGCTTTTCCCTCTCATGGGCTACAGGTGGTCTGCCAGAAGATCAAGGCGGGAGGGGCCTGCTGGCCAGTGGTGGTGGCGATGGCAAGATCGTCATTTGGCAAGTCTACGTGTCTCCTCAGAGTGGCAAGGCAGAGCTACAGCCTATTGCAGCGATGAGGGACGCACATGGTGTGAGCGACGTTAACTGCGTCGCATGGTGTGTACGCGAGGATGGTAAAGGAGCTGGACTATTATCGAGCGCAGGAGACGACGGTAGCGTTAAAGTTTGGCGTGTAGTGGCAGACGTTTAAATAGCATTCATTACCGATCCTAAAGACGGGCTTGAACGCCTTGGGATCGATCATCACCCTGATGCATCCTCAGAGTCTGTGCTGTTGTCCCCAGATATTCTTTCTCGGATTGAGTGAGGAGGGGATCGGCGGCGAACACCGTCCACTACCGTTAAAGCCGTGTCTTTCGCCCGTGACGCAACTAAGAAAAAAGGTTCCGCTCGACTCGCGTGGCTTTTTTCATCCCCTTTGTTACGCTTCCGGCCCGACTTTAAGTGGTAGATTAATTCCTTCCCATAAAGTTCGCTTTGGTACTCACTCTCTTGTCTATCCTATACTTTACCGCTTCACCACCGCTCCCATCTCATCCACCTTCCCTGGACTGTAGACTGTGCGAGTATAATGTCTAGACCACCTCCTTCGTCTGCATACCCACCGCTTCCCCCAGGTGGACATCAGATCCCGCCATTTCCCCAATTGTTGCACATCAAAGATGAGCCGCATCGAACCGGAGCATCGACACCCGTTCTGTCTCAATCTGAGCATATGAGTCCAGAAGAGTATGACGAGATTGAGGATCACAACTCACCGACCAACCCAAGAGGTACGGGCGCTGGAGGAAAAGACAGAAAACCACATGCGACTAGGCGGAGAGTAGTTCAGAGTTGTAGTGAATGTAGGAGGAGAAAGATCAAGTGTGATAAAAAGTGAATCTTTGAATTTCCTTCCTTAGCCCGTGAATCGCATATACGAGTACCTTGTGCTAATGATTTCTAGATTCCCCTGTGGTATGTCTCACGATCGTCGAGAGATGGGATCTGATAACTAATCATTCAGGTCCTTGTGTCTTGCGGAATGACCAGGCGAGATGTCATGAGGTTGGAATGGTTAGTTTGCTCCTTCTAACATAGCACAATCCAGCATCCAGCTGATCGTTTTCCAGGCCGAGAAGACTGTAATGACATCACCGTGAGCAAATCCATAATTCATACGGTGAAGTGAGTTTACTAAAATCACAGGAGCAACTATGCATCCACAGCGGATCTCGCCCACTTAGCACATCGACTAGATGCACTCGAATCTTCCCTTCTCAAATCTGGCGCTTTGCTTCCAGCCGATCTCGAGCAGTACCTCAAGAATACTCGGACACATCTCACGGATATACAAGATTCAGAGGTTGCTGGTAGGCCGGTCGCCACAGCACGGGATAAGAAGACCTTGACGCAAATCGATAATGAAGAGGTGGACGATACTGAGGGTGCAGCTTTGACTCTTGAGCATCTTGCATTTGGACGAAGTCGAGTGGACGGCAGTCATTCTTTACCTCATTTCGGTGCAAGAATGCCCAGCACCGTTTCCCGACTTGCGCCAAATAACGATTATCATCTGAATCGCGGTAGTTTTTCGTTGCAAGCAGGACCATCTCCAGGTTCTGCACCCGGAAGAGAATCCCCTCATGAGCCAATGCGAAAATCTAGCCTAAACCAATTGAATGATTTCCGTCTCCTTGGCTCAAATTACGGCGAGACCCTCAGTCCCGAGGAAAGAGGTGCGAGAATCGATGCGCTGCTTGATCTTTTGGGACCTCTGGATGTGTTTGATCTGTTCTATCGGAAGACCGATGTGGCCATGAGAGCACTGACAAAGGTCTTGCCCAGTCGAGAGAGGGGAGAGCTGCTCGTGAATGCTGTAAGTGGCATATTGAATGTCAGGAGGTCACGCTGAGTGCAACAGTATCTTGATCGCGTCGATTGGTTGCACCGATGTCTCCACGTACCGACTTTCATGCGGCAATGCAACGATCTTTGGGCATTACCTACTGATCTCGTCGTGCATGAAATCTCCCTGCCATTTGTCGCCTTGTACTTTACTGTCTGTACAGTAAGTATCAGCGGAATTGTCACAATAGGTCAATGCTAATCGATTCTTCAGCTCGGTCTCCTATTCATGGAAACTGCAGAATCCAATAAGCACTTCTCGCACGACGAGGCCGTGGAATTGCCCGATCTGTGGTTCAACGCGGCGCGTAGTGTGAGCCTCGCCCCGTTCTCCTGTTTTCATGCTGATCACCACAGGCAATGTGGGCAGCAGACTTCATGGGTTGCCATACGACTGAAGGCATACAATCCATGGTGTTGCTTGGAGTTTATCTCGTTGGTCCTCATTATTTCATAATCTTCATTCACTGACCTCTGAGCAGAATAACCGGGATCGGGGAGAAGCTGCATGGGCTATGCTAGGTGCCGGCATCAAGGTGAGCTGGCTATTCTGAAAATCGAGTCCGACTGACAACCTCTAGATGGCACAAGGTTTGGGTCTCTCTCGACTTGGAGCCGAGCAACAATCTGTCGATGGTAAACCTCTGCCAATGTGGACAGGCCGATGGGGTAGTTTGATCCAGCGAGAGGTTGGAAGACGGATTTGGTGGAATCTTGTCTTCCTTGATTGGGCTCTTGCCCCGAGCTACAACTTCAGCTGCAGTATTCAGCCTGATCAGAGTACGTGATCCTTGTCTCACCTATGAGAGTCGCTGACACGTTGCAGTCAAAACCGCACTTCCTGCGAATATCGAAGATGAGGACATTATAGATGACCAGCCCCTCAAGCCACAGCCAATGAGTGTTCGCACTCGAATGTCGTTTCAGCTCGCTCGGCTCAAGTTTGCCGAGATATCACATCGTCAGATCTGGCAAGCAAACAACCACAATCATCCGCCTTACTCTTTCATGTCAGTTATTTCCTTGATTCTCAGTTCTTACCTTACCTATACTGCAGTCTGTCCGTGGATGGCGAGTTGCGAAAAGCAATGATAGAACTACCTGCTTTTTTCCAGCCGGATTCATCAGCCCCCAATCCGCCAGCCAACGATCCAAAGGGACTCGTACAGTATTACGAAAAGGTCATGCTGAACCTGGCTATACACTCGAGAATGCTCAGACTACATCGACCATGGCTCAGCCGTGGTTACGAGGATGAACGGTAAGCCATACTGGCGTTCTATGAGTAAAATGTGTGATGCTAATACAATCAGGTTTGCCTACTCAAAGGAACAATGCATTCGAGCGGCGAGAGCGAGTCTGAGAATGATGTCAAAGAATGACGGGACGGCGAGCTTTTTGGAGAAGTGGTGGTGAGTTTGATGACTAACGGCATCTTATTTCATCGTTCGCAAGTCATTTCATCGCTCGCAAGCTCACTTTTATAGGATCCCTTTATTCTACGTGTCTGTATCAGGTCTAGTCATCATCATAGATCTTTTGGTAAGTCGGAGACCTCTATATCGGCATCGCATCTGACCTGGAGTAGCGCACCGCCAAGCGGGATATGAACAACACCGAGACTGTACAGAAAATCACCGAAGTCAAAGGCGCCCTTGATCAGATGAGGTGAGCGAGGCTGTCTACTGTGGTTACCTGTATGTAGCTAATAATGTACAGGCAAATATCCGATGTCTCGCACCCTTCTCGGGCTGCTGTCAAGGTGATGGACTTTTTGTTGGGTACGTAGCTCGGTGTGGGGAAGTTGGCATTGCTGACGAATTTCCAGCCGAGGTCGAAGAGCGGCGTCAACCTGGTTCGACACTAGGCAAGCGCAAGGCTTCACCTGGCGAGGAAGATGACGAGTCTGGCTTACAACGCGCGGTCAAGAAACTGATCCGTCAAGCGCAACTAGAGAGTGATTCTCCTTCACAGTCTACTCATTCTGGTACTACGCCTACGAATGATCAATCTGGTCTCCCATCGTTTTCACCTCGGAGTGGTCAGATGGATATGCGGATCTTCAGCGACACTCCGCGAGATCGCCCGGTATTTGACGCATATCCCATGCCTGGACCACCAGCCATCTCTGCGCCTGCTTTCCCTGATGGTACGAATTCTGGAGGACAGAATGGAGCCAACTCTCTCGCGCCTGCTCCACCGGCATATTCATCAGGTACATCGCCATTCACATTTCCCATCGATCCAACAGTTTCATCGTCCTATCCACCTACATTCTTCACGCCAACAAATAACCCACCGGCACTCGACCCTGCGGTCGAAAGTATGCTTCAGAGTTATTTTCCAACACCAACACCAAATCAACAGATGCCACTCCAACAAGCACCTGATGATTTTTTATCTCGTGTATTCAATTTTGGCTGGGAAAACGGCAATCAAAACCAAAACGGAGGAGGACAAGCTCAAACAGGTATAGATGGCTCATTACAGAATAATGGAAATTTACAGCCTGGACAACCAGGAGCAGGACAAGGTGCAGGACAAGGTAGTATCGGAGGAGGCGGCTTGCATGGCACTGGACAGCAAAATCCAGGATTCTCTTCCGGTGCATTCGAGGGTTGGGGCACTCATGGTTGGATGGCATAGATGTTTTTTTTTTTTTTTTTTGGTTCATTTACAAAAAAAAACGGAGACAATAACCCAAGTAAAGGTGGGGATGAAGAGAGGGAGGGGTTTGGTTGGTTCAAGGGCGGCGCTCGCTATGTTTGTTCAAGTTCAACGGGTTATTTGGTTATAATCTACGAGTATTACTCTATCTCGGGTTTTGAAAAAAAAAGATTTGCATATTCTGTGTCGGGTCGGGTTGTGTTCTTCTTCATGTTATGTTATAATCATATCAAGCCTATAGAGAAATATAGATATAGATATGGGATCATCTATCTATCTATCTACTGATGGATGTGGTGTAACTGTACTTTATCTCTTCATACGACCATTTTCTGCACCAGTGTCTAATGAGTTGACTGGTTGGATCTCGAACTGCTGGACATGGCGATTGTGCTCATAGAGTTGCAAGTATATTGATTAATTTGGCTGTATATCACTCAAAAGTTTTTATTTGGCTGGATCTCACTCGAGTCTTTATTTGGCTGGATCTCACTCACTCTAGAGACTATAGAAAGTGTGAAGCACAAGATGTAAACCTTGATTAGTTGACTATCTCATTTGTAAAGATGGATTAGTTGGCTAAGCAGTCAGTGCAGACATCAAGACAGCTAATGAATGAATATTGAACAGTGAACATTTAACTTTGAACATTGCACTTTCAAGCACACTGAATGATCGAAAAACTGATTATGAGCGTAGAAAAATGCATTGCATCCGTCTCCACACCAAGCCTAGGCCTACATGTACACCCCCCAAGTTCCACCCTCAACTGCTTTACTTCTTCTTAGCAGCGATAGTCTTTCCACGACGACCACTATTAGGACAGACGATCAGCAAATTTTATCCTTTAAACTGGTCTAATATCCTACAAGACGAAGGGGGAAGGAAGAAGGAAGACTCACGTGGTCTTGGTGTGTTGTCCCCTAACACGTAGGTTCCAGTGGTGTCTCAAACCACGGTGAGATCTGATCTTCTTGAGTCTCTCTAGATCATCACGCATTTTTTGGTCAATGGCGTTGGACAAGGTGTGCGAGTTCTTGCCGTCGGTGAGATCACGCTGCCTGTTGAGGAACCAAGTTGGGATCTTGAACTGGGCGGGGTTTTGCATGATCGTGACGATTCGCTCGAGCTCGTCAGAGTTGAGTTCACCGGCACTGATTGTGGGTCAGCGGGTGAGGGACAAAAAGAGTCGAGGCATGGTCTAGAGCGGGACAATACAAGATGATATTTGAAAGAGTAAAGAGAGTATTACCCAAGCTGGGCAGGAAAAGAATAAGGTACAAGACAGCTCAAGATGAACAATCAGGGAGTTAGGGAGAGAAAGCGTCTCTTCAGAACAGGGAATAGAAGCCATCCTCTCCCGTCCAAGAACGACAAAGTCACGTTGAGTGGGAGCAGGAGCAGCTATCCAGCATAATAAATGACAATCACTCCCACTCTCCACTCATCGCCACAACCTCCCTCTATACCAGAACCTCACTCGATACTATCAATCCAAAACACAAACTCACCGCTTGTTAAGATCAACATCTGCCTTTTTGCAGACCAAGTTGGCGTATCGTCGTCCAACACCCTTGATCTCAGTCAAGGCGAACATGATCTTTCCGCCGCCCTTGACGTTGGTGTTGAGCAGACGGAGAATGTGCTGTTGTGTGCGAGTTGGCGAGATGAGGATTTGATTTATATTTTGAAGATTCGATGAGTTTGAAGCAAGTTGTTTTATTTCCACAGACACAGAGTGAAAGAAGGGGTACGTTGAAAGTGATCCAAGGGTAGTGTCAAGGAAGACGTGAAGAAGAGATCGAAGGTTGATGGGTGGTAGTTGAAGGAAGGAGAAGACCCGTCAGCATTGTATCTCACATGTCTATGTCTTCCTCGTATCCTGCTGTTCCCGCCTAACACTGCCATCTTGCCTGCTGCCACACAAGAAGTATCTCCAGCCAACCAGCATAGTACTCCCTCCAATGATTCCTCCTCATACATATGGAGACAACGTCTCGCCATCCCATCTCTGACCAACACCTCAAATCACAGACAGTACAACTCACCTGGAACTGCACGTGTGCCTCGGGAGGAGCAAACGACATGCTGGGCACTGTAACACTCCGTCAGCTTCTCGTTCTAAACAGATTTCTACACAAAAAGTACTCACAAACTTGACGGATGAGAGAGAAAGGATCGAAGATGCTGATTCCAGTTGGACAAACTGCCAGAGGGGGAGTTTCGCGCGTGGATCTGGGATAAATTCAAAGAAATTCACACTGTAAATGGTGAGGGAAATATTATCGGAGTTTCGCGGGATTTTAAAAAGACGAAACCGGTGTTCAAGTGTGGTTTTTCCCTCGAGCGCTGCAGTCGACGAATTCATCTCTAGTTGTTCAACTCGAGGTCTTCCTCTCTTTTCCTTTAGCCTTCAAGTCTCTAGAGGTTTGTCAACATGTGCGTATACGTTCGACTGGCTCTCAGCTCAGTGCGAGATATGTGTGCTGACGTTCCGCTTCTTTCCTTGCGTTTGTGCTATCTAGGGTCAACATGTGAGTTATCTTAGCCGTTACTTCTGATGATACTATAACTGATTCGATCTCTAGTCCCAAGTATGTATCGAACCTCTTTCCCCTCACCATCACCACGATCGAAACCTGCTTCCCCCTTTGAATGATAAATAGAGTGATATACTGACCTGTTGTTTCTCTAATAGAACCCGACGAACCTGTGAGCTTTTCGGAATCTGTTCAGGTGGAAGGTGCAACTTGCTGATACGGATCTAGACTGCAAGGGCAAGGCCTGCAAGAAGCACACACCTCACAAGGTGACTCAGTACAAGAAGGGAAAGGACTCTCTTGCTGCCCAGGGAAAGAGGCGATACGACCGTGAGTTTTGGGCTTGCATATTGGAGGACACAAGTGGATCGAGGGAGGGAGGGAGGATCGAAAGATGGTTTGGTCAGGAGCATAAGACATGAGGGCCGATGGACGCAATGGTGAACAGGTATTGATGATGTTCAGGAAAACAATCCGGTTACGGTGGTCAGACTAAGCCTGTGTTCCACAAGAAGGCCAAGACTGTGAGTTTAGGATCTAGCTTGATGGAGCAGTACTGAACATCGCTCTTTCTTCTGATCCTTCTTCGATCTCATCATCATTCAACTCGAATATATCTTATGTGTCCCTCTCTCTATACGATAATGACTCCCTCCTCTACCGATT
>MCFC01000116.1:0-39267 GCA_002105065.1 Naematelia encephala
CGTCCCCGTCCTCAGCAGTTCGGGCAACACAGCTTTCAATAATTTGAACGCAGCGCTTTCAACGGAAATGATATGTGGGACTGCAAGTAATCAATATCTTCCATCAGTGTTCTCAGATGAGCAGTGGCATGAATGGCTTCAATCGTCGCCCGTTCACTTTGACTCCACTTCCTCCAGCATGAATTACGCTACTCCACTTGCACCAGCTCATGTAGTACTGAATCAGAGGGCAAAAGCACCGAACAAAATGACTGGTCCCTTGGCGTTTTGGCACGCTAGCGAGTCGGGTTTCAATTCCAGCTTGAACCTCTCAAAAAAAAAGATGATCCAACTTGATGAAGCATTGAGTAAACATTGCAGATGTACATGGCAATGTGCACATAGTCAGTCTGCTACAAGCCGTTTTGGGCAGAACGGGCTGGTGGTCTCTTCGCGTCGAATATGTTCATCTTGCAGAAGATGAGGCTGTCCACGACGTCGGACAATGAATGGTATAAGACATTTTCAATCTTTGAGGATCCCGTCTCGGCTCAGCAGACATTAGGAGATAGAGCAGAATGAAGACGCGATTTGCAGTTTGGGCACATTTTGGCCGGTTTCTCCTGTGACCCCTTCTCTCCTCTGACTCATCCGCTCTGTTCCAGAAGAGGAAAATTCAGCCAGTGGTCAGAAAGATGAGCGTCGGCTATCTACTGCATCATGTACTCGAGTATACCTAGTAGAATGGATGTGATTGCATACCATTGGGAGCTAGTGCTTCAAGCTATGACCCTCTTTCAAACCAGCATGTCCCGATTGACACAACATCTCTTATCCGATTGCCAGAACATTACTCCGCATACCACTGTGTACATCAAGCATTGCAGGTCGTGTCTAATTTACAATGCAGGTTCCGGATAGTACATGTCAGATAGCTCGATTGGAGTGCCAGACTTCTGAGATATGTTGAGTGACGGAGAAGCAGCAGTCTCGGGGGGATTGCAGGTGATGTCGACCACTGTGGGGGGTATGGATCGATTGAGAAATGGAGCTAGCGGAGTGGATCACGTCGACATAGTGCCGCAGGTTGGGTGGGACGGATGATCGATTCCTCACTCCAGGTGTGGTTAGAAATCCGATGAATTGATCCATTTCCGAAGAGTTCACCAGAATAATACGAGCATTTTGATCTGCGAGAAGTTTGCGGTGATAAAAGACGGGTAGTTCATCATCGCCTTCCATGACGTCCATCTGGACGACCTCCTCTTGTGAAATGTTGCCAGCTTGATTGACTGGCGAATTGTCGCTGATCGCTCTCGATCCGTTGAGCCACTTCATGAAACCTAATTTTTCTGGGAGATGTCTGTCACGATGCCTCTGCCGATCGGCACGGAAGGGTCCGAAACAGCTCTACTGAGGATTTCCAAAGGTTATCGATTATAAGCAAACCTTGGTAACCTTGGGATATGATGGGTGTCGGTAAGCAACCTGCGGACTTGATTTAGTAGCCAGTTGCCTGCATCGATCAGGTTTGGTCTTTCGATGATTCCTAGAACTTCATACACTCGGACTATGGTTACTGAGATACTAAGATACGACAATAATCAAGAATCGCTGGGGAATCCCTTCTCCAGCGATACCGATATATATATTAAGCATTCCTTTACTTCAGCAACGATTGCCCACCATTACCAATCTTTGCCTTGTCTCAGCCATGTTTTCCGTTACTTGCCTTTGCTCTGTTACCTATTGTCTTCCGCAAGGGGAAACCGTCCCCTTTATCTTACTCTTTCCGTCATATCCTCTTTATGCATGTTACCCGTATTGGCCTAGCATGTGGAGATGGCTGGTCGATGTCTCGATATAGCTTCCTCTTGCGGCTCTTGGTTACTGGACGATTACCTCTTATGGCTCATCATAAGTATCGATGTCCAATCTTTAGCAATCTTTGCTCAGGTTTGTCGGCAGTTGTCCTGATGGCTGATGGTTGATCTTGTTGTTCCTCTTTGATCGATGCCCGCTACCTCGGTGAGAGCATCTCTCCTCTTTCTTATACTCCCGTCTTCCTTCTCCCTGGTCTAGAATCACCTAGGCCTGTCATGAGACTAGTTCCGGATACCAGTCCATCAATAGGGGGATCCTTTGTGGTCCCGGTTGCTTCTAGAGTGCGATTGAGAAGGTAGGTAGATGGGGTCAGGTTGGAACTGACGTAAAATAAGTTTTTTGGCGGAAAGCGGGTGTGGTGTGCCAAGCAAGGGTCCGAGCTACTCGTTTACCCGGAGCGACGAAAGCGCGAACCCGGCAAACTATCCGAGATCCAAGAAGAGGTGAGTGTGCTGACAATGGTGATGACGTTGATCTGATTAACGGCTATGGTTAGAGAAATGAAGGCCTGTTACGCTTGTTATCAATCATGAATACTTCCCTATCGCACTCGCCGCTACACCTGTACACCCGAAAAATCGAGCCAGTTGTTGGGTCCCATCCGCGGGAGATTAGGAGGCAATCATTCAGGAACATTACGGACAAAGTGTTATGATTGGTTCTCCACTGAACAGGTCGCTTGACTAGAAATCTTTAGATCACTCATTCCCAATGTGCGCATAAGATCCGCAAGAAACGTAATCAGATTGTTGATCAACAAAGTCTTATACACGAGTGAAAGATATTGTTCTCAGGGCCAAAAGTTTGTCCGAAGTCGAGTCGAAAATTGCAATGATTGATAATCAGATTTTGCCAATGGTAAGATTAAACTTCAGATGGATTTCCAGTGTTCGTCTCCCGATAATAAGACCCGGTAAAGCTCTTTCATTCTTGAAAATGCGAGCCTAAGTCAGACTGCACTGTATTATGGCAACATCCACTGCCACAGCTTCTGCTATAGAACTTCAACCTCGAAACACCTCCAACGATCCTGCGTCACTCGAAACCAACGCCGTCAGTGGAGCTTTACCACTCGATGGTGACCATGCTCGGGCTTCAATCATTGCCGACTCGACAGTGCCGGACGGTGGTTACGGCTGGGTAGTTATTTTTTCCTGCGCTGTAATCACTTGGTGGTTCGTTGGGACCACCTATTCGTGGGGTATCTTGCAAGCTTCGCTTGTCGAGGCTGGGCTGTCCTCATCTTCGACTCTCTCCTTTGTCGGATCTTTGACTGTCACCTGCATCGCTGTTCTTGCCATCGTCAACGCTCGAGTAATTCGTGCTCTCGGCGCACGCTACACTGGTGTCTTGGGTATCTTACTTCTGGGTCTCGGAGAAGTGCTTGGAGGTTTCTGCACCCATAATGTTGGAGGTCTTTTCGTGACCGTCGGCATCATTATGGGAATAGGATCCAGCCTTTGCTTCATGACAGTATCAGTGACGCCAGCACAGTATTTCAGCAAGAAGCGCGGCTTAGCGAACGGTATCGTGTATGCAGGTGGTGGTCTCGGGGGGACGGTGATCAGTTTCGCTATGGATGGATTGATCCAGCGGCTCGGTCCAGCGTGGACATTCCGCGTCATTGGAATGATTACGCTGGCCACGGGTCTACCTGCAGCTTGGCTGATCAAAGAACGGGCACCTATTCGTTCGACTGCCTTCCTTGACTTGTAAGACAGCCTATCCTTCTTTGAAGGAGAAACAAAGTTATAAGAATGGTAGCTGATTGGCACACACTACAGCACTCTTTTTCGCGACTTCAAGTTCTTGATCCTATTTCTCGCCGGTGCGGTAGCAACCTTCCCTATCTTTGTGCCACCCTTCTTCCTGCCCCTGTACGCTGGGTCGCTTCAACTTTCCTCCAGTGCTGGTGCTGGTCTCGTTGCCGGTTTCAACTTTTCCTCCGCTGTAGGGAGACTCGGGTGCGGTTTCATGAGCGACAGACTCGGACCGTTGAACACCCTATTCATCTCCTTACTTCTATCCGCTGCCAGCATGCTGGTACTATGGCCCGTCAGTACGACTATCGCACCTCTGATCGCGTTCGTCATCATTAACGGCGCTGCTAATGGCGGTTTCTTCGCCACTATGCCAACCGTCGTGGGGAACGTCTTTGGAAGCACGAGGATAAGTGTCGCTATGGGGATGATTGTGACAGGGTGGGCGGGTGGATACCTCATGGTGGGTATTCGCTCCAGCGGTTCCCTCTTTCTGCGGTCTGGATTTTTATGCGAATCTAATAGACCGGAGTGCGTTGCTGTTCTGTACTGACTCAGCAACAGGGCGCTCCAATCGCCGGATATCTACTTAAGGCTTATGGTGGGGATGGATCGCTCACGAATTATCATCCACGCCATGTTCTATGCTGGATCCATGACACTCGGCGCGACCGGATTGGTGGGAACGGTACGAATTATGCTCGACAAGAAGATCTTCAAGAAGTTCTAAGCGATCAGCGTTATGAAGCTTCCGATGGTCGAGTGAGAAAATCAAAATGAAATATCGATGGGAGGAACAAGATGTCTCTGCTCCTTACAATCATGACATGCTATCTCCCAAATGAAGAATGAATATGCTACACACACGAGAGAGATTTTCGATACTCACATTGTTGGAGGAGAAGGGATGCAGAACTGCAAAACTTCGAGCTAACCGCCAATCTCATACTACAGCGGACTCCGTTCAGCTACCACAACCACAGCCATATACTGGTCATATACATGTCATAATTCACAGTCCCTCCTTCAAGAATCGCAGTAAGCGTGACCTCACAGATCGGGTGAATTGTCACTTCAAGCGATAGAATATATTCACAGAACTATGGACCTGTCAGACCTGACTCTGGACCTAGATCTCCCGAATGACTCCATGAAAATATAACACGCTGATGATCTCTTTCAGTGAGACTGCACCCCAGGATTTATGATGTCGCCCCCAGTTTTTCACTCCAATCTCAGCAGCGTGTCACGCTGAGTTCAGCATACGAGAGAGAAATCATATGACCGCCGTCATAGCGTTGCCATTTTGCTCAAATCCGAAAAGAAATACTTATCACTTCGCCGCGGGTAACGGTAGGCTCGATCTCTCCTCCTCATCTCAATGTCTCGATACATTATGACCCACTAGCTATCTCATCATTATTCCCACGTAACTCTTCTTTCACCAACACCACTCCATTCCCAAGTCTTCCAAATTTCCCCGTTCCTCCCTCTCCCTCACTGAAACATTTGAATTGGCCTCAACGAGTTCGGCAACCTTGTTCCACAACTTCCCTCCTGATGCGGTAGCTGAAGTGGGTGGCGTTACCAGATCGCGGAGACGAAGAATACACGTGACTCATCCTCCAAATACGTGCTAAGGTGCGGGACAATTCGACCACGTGTCAAATCTCCGTCTAATTGCGTGCCAAGGCGCGGGACAATTGGGGCTATTCCGTTCAAGCGTGACGCCGAGCTCGACACGATCTTCCATAGTATTCATCACTTTGATTGCGCATATCACTACTCATTGTCCTCTGCCTCGCCTCCTGCTGGACCTCATCCGTCTATTCTGTTCTCCCCTTTACCCACCTCAACATCTTCTGCAGACTCTATCGCTTCCGGATTTCCCGTTTTCTTGCGTTGCTCGGCAAAACCGTCGAGCGCTTTTTTAGCTAAGAGTAATTTTTCTTCTTCCCTGCGGGAAGCGTTCTCGGCAATTCTCCTGCTAACGAGATCGTCGTATTCGGCGGAATTCATTTGTTCTCGTTGTGGCCTTCGCTGTAACTCGAGCCTGAGCACGTCCATGAGAGACGCCTGCGCCTGTTGCTGCTCAGTCGGACCACGGTTCTCATCTATACGCCGAGCAGAGGGTAGGCGTGGTGCAGGCGGAGGCAAGGGTATTTCAGAAGGGTTCGGCTTGCTGAGAGTCCCGTCAGAAGGCTCATTATCGATGCGAGTGTCCTGAGAGGAACGAATGAGAGCGGAGACGTTAGAGTGAAAATGCGGTGGAGCAGGTGTTGATACTGGAGTCGGAGCCTGTGGTATACCGTGAGCTGGCCTTGAAGGTGGAGACCTTGGCCGGGTAGCAATCGGTGCTTCTGGAAGCTGGGGCGGTGAAGTTGGTAGTGGAGAGCTTGATACGACTGAGGGGTCTTCATGAGGTATTGTATTGACAGGTGTTGGCGTCAGTCCAAGGCCTGGCGTAAAACCGGATATATTTATGACAGGAGCGACGGTGATAGTTGGAGCGACGGTGGAAAGTATAGGACTCGTAGGGGAGGCTGCTTGACGATAAAGCAAGTCATTTGGTCGGTCTGGATGAACAGCAAAGAGTTTCAGTCCTTTGAACCACCACGGAGTGAGGATCGTCAGCACTTACGGCGTGATTCGGCGACTATAGAGGCCAGCTCGTTGCGCTCCTTCGTGACTCCTTTCAACTGTGTTCGAAGCTATATGTGTTAGAGTCAAAATTGGACTTGGGAGTCTCAAACTTACTATCCTGATCTCAGACTCCGCCTCTTCGAGTTGCTCTCGCTCATGCCTGAGACGCAAACGGAATTCCGAATTCAACATCTTCTTCTCGATCTCAAATGTGTGCTGGAGACTCTCGAGTTGAATGGCGTGGATGGAGCTTGGGGAGTCGTCAAGGGCGAATCTCTGGCTTTCAGAACGAGTCTGCTCAATATGGCGGTGTAAGATAACGTCCGTAGCGTTCCTCTCATGATTTTGACGATGACTAGTAGAAGCGTACTGCGCTTCGGACCTAGTGGTACGAGGGGGTTGATGGTCATGCCTTCGAGACGTTCGGACCTCGTCACGACTCAGATCGATTGATGCCGACGTTTGCTGGACAGGTCGAGAATGTTGCATCGGGGGGGCGAAAATATTCCTCCGCATTGTATGCCAACTGACACCAGCCAAGGGACGGATTGCCAGATGGACTGACTAGAGGAATGCAAGGTGAGCGCGTCGCCACGTTAGACGGGCCGGCTGACTCGGTGTTATGCGGTATTTGGAGTCGAGTCTGAGTGTGGCGTAATCATACGATTTCTGTCGCTGCCGTCGCCTGCGAGCGTTCTTGTATCGTCAATAGCCTAAAAGAGGCACGAGTAAGCTGCAGATTACCTATGAAGTACGTAGATGATAGATATCCAATGATCACATACGCTCCTGCTGACTGTCTCAGCTTTTGATGTAGAAGGGACATAGCCCATGGCTTGTACGACCTATCTGACGCTGTGCCAGGGGCTAGTTCTTCGCCACACCGGTCAAGCAGAGCGTTGATTCTGTCACAGCATCTCTCCTGGTGCTCATTGTCGCTCAGCCCTATATCCGCGACGACCTCCATCGTCATAAGTGTGGCCAGTGCAGAGTAGTCGGATGCTATCGTTCTTGGCGACTGCATTCATACACAGGTGGTCAATTGAGGACAATTGATAGCTGCCATCGCACTTACACGGATGACCCGTAAATCAATCTTGGGGGCAGATTCATTCAGCCTCGCATCAGCGTAGACCTCGAGGATCATGGCTTCAAGGCACTGTCATTATGATCAGCGCAACCCTCAACACAGAACAGCCCGGTTGAATACTCGCTCTGATGCAATGCCTGACGATAGGCTCTGTCTCTTTCTCAGCCGAGGGATCGACCAATATGGCGCGACATGTTTTCAGATTGACAGCGATAGCGGACCATCGATCGTCCCACTCTATTGGAATGAAGACAAGGCGCTCCTCCAGAAGGCGGACCTATTGAATAAACATCAAGAATAGTCATGTCAGCACAGTATCCGCTTCAGCAGTGAGAAGAGTTAACTCACGGTCAAGCCGAGTCGCTTCAACGTAAACGCAGTCGCAGTCAGTCCACCAGTGACTTTGGCCATCTCACCGACTATACATTGTTCGAACACGTCGAAAAAGGCCGTAGGAAGTGGATAAACACGTCCCTCGGTTGTCTCACGCCCCTTAGCAGCCGACGCAGAGCCGGCAATGGTTGACAAATAGGAGTCATACTGGACTGGAAGTTGTGCGTCGTCCAATGTGCTGGGTGCCATATCTTCTAAGATATCTATTTTGAGGAACGACGCAGCGTCTTGAGCAGCGACTCTGTGGGATGCCACCCAGGATCGCAACCAGATCTCATCTGTGTGCTGAAGGTCGTAGGACAGTCAGCACAGATGCAGGGAACAAGGTAGATGGTATATACACACGTTCAGCTTCGCATGTTGCGGATACAGATCGTCGGATGGGGGACTCTGAGCATGATGAATGTCGTCATAGGTGCCATCAATTCCCTTCCGTTTGACATCCGACCTGGTACCGGATAGAGTGGGAGGATCACTCGGGAGCAGTGGTTGCGGATTGGTCTCGACTGTGTTATCGTGCATCGGAGGTGATCTTAGATCGAACGGGATATTTGACGATGAGTCCGCTGACATCGCAACACTGGCAAGCATATCGAGAGGAACACGGTAACTCTGTGGACCCTCGGATTCCTGGCTCACATCATCGTCGCGAGGTGAATTTTCTTCGTGATGAGCCGATAATGCTTTCTGTTGTACCACAGAGGGTCAGTCAGCCGCGACAGTAAGTCTGTCAGGGTATCTGCTTTACCTGTAAAGGTCCACTAGATGCTAAGGAAGAGTCGCTGACCTCATGTTCATGCGAGACAAGTATCGGTGTGGTCGAACGAGAACCGGTGACCTGACTGACCGAGGACGGGGTAGGTGGAGCGTCGGGAACAACGTTACCAGTCGGGTGAGAGCGTTTTCCCACTCCCCTGGCTCCGAGCCTTGCCTTTTTCTTGAATTGGGGACAAAGTGCTTCGAACACGGGCATGTATTTGGTGACAAAGGATTTAGACCCGATGATAGCCTGTTTAATGATCAGCAGCAGTAAGAATGAGGAATCGAAGCGTCATCCACTGACTGGTCCACGCTTCTGTCGCTTGCCTCCATGTTGACGCTCGATTGAGTCTTTCTCGCTGGCCATGCGATCAAGATACTCATAGAAAGCAGTCCGTCCGCCCGGCGCATCCCAATCCCAAGCCAACATCTCATTTAATATCTCGCTTGCCCTCTCTTTATCAACTTCTCGGATCTCCTTGTACTCGGGGTGTCGGTGCGTGGACGACACGTTGACGGGCATGGGGCTAGTCGATGACGACACAATTAGTTCGGGGATGTCTGGCACATCACTGCTTGGCAGTAGGCGTTTCTCATATTCACATCGGTATATCCAGTTTCGAGTGACTTTCTTGGCAAGTCTAAATCGGAGACCGTCTGAGCCAATTCCGTAACATAGACGAGTGACACGGTCTTCACATCCGGTGTTCTGATCGCTCTTGGTGGGAATGAGAAGATAGTCGTCCAGACCGGGGGCAGAGTCGTCGGAAACTATGGATCCACCATGGACCTGCCACATGTTGTGAGTAGAGTATCCTGCCTGACTATCATCAGGATCTAATGAACGACTCACCACGACTTCCCTAAAGACGATAGGAAGCAGATAAGATGGCCACAGATCGTGAAGCACGAAGAATCGTTTCTGCGAAAACAGGAGGGACTGTTCGCTAGTTAAAGTTGAGGAGGCGATCTGGCTTGCGAGTGGATCAATCTGAGCAGGACCGAGAGGGACTAAGATCGTGGGCGCTTCGGAAGTGATGGAACCTTCTCGATGTGCTCGCCTTGTCGTGCCACTCACAACTGAAGATTCAGCAATGGATTGACGTCTGGGTCGGAGAGAAGGATTGGTGAATGAGTCAAGAACAGCCGAGGAAGAAGGGCCATTGACGCGAGGGGAAAGCGGCAGGCTGTCGGCTCGGCTCGATGAGAGCACTTGCAAGAGCTGGATTGTAGGGGGTGGATTGGTCATCGGTGACATGGCCATTACCCAGACACCATGACCTATGAATACAAGAATACAAGATCAATGAGCGGATCTTACGGCGGATGTTAACCGAAAGTGGCGCGCCTATGACCATTGTCGGGTCATCTGCAAAGAATCCCGCCAGAGCTGATACGACACTCATACATACATACATACGGAACTCGCACCGATGCGGGTGAGACTAAATCCTGCTACTGCAGACATGTGGAGGCAGTCATATCGCAAAGCGTATGAACACGATGAAATGATGAAATCATTGAGAACGAGCAAAGCAGACAGCCGGATTCAAGCAGAGCAGACAGTTAGGCGCGATGTCCTCCTTTTGTTGACCCCTTTAGGATGCTCGCAGACCACCATATCTGTTTTTCATCAAGACGACAATGCCCAGACATCAGAGACACACAGCCAGAGATCCCGGAGCCTCCAGCACCGCCCGCGGACCTTCAACTCTGCTGGGCAATATCCCTGCGAGCAGTACCCCTGCCAGTACCGGTGCGCAGTGGGAGGTGGAATCGACTCCAGCCATCATCAGTCGTTTGGCTCCCAAGATCAAAAGAGCCATTGATCCATTAACCGAGTCGATGTCAGCTGTCGCACAGCAGAACCAGCAGAGGGGTGATGCGAGGATGAGGAAGGCATTTCATAGTTATGTGAGCGAGCTTATCCGTGCTTGATTCATGATTATAGCAAAGGAACCTCACTCCTCACACTCGAAAATTTATTGAAAACTCGGTTACCACACCACAAGTGATTCGGGCATATGCTCGAGGAACCCCAAAGCTTGCCGAGATTGTGGATAGTGGTATCGGCGTGCTCACTCGTAGGCGTGGTGTTTCCGAAGCTCAAGCGTCAGCAGTCAACGGCGCTCGTCAGGTAGGAGAATCTTTCCGAGACCAGTCTCCCTAAGTTCAAGATGGCTAGCCTGACTCAAATCGTCAGCAATCAATCATGGCAGAACCTACAGATAACGCCAACCATCCAGACAGAGACTCTGAAACGGGAGACGATCAGGCCACACGCTTCCATTCTGTAGGTCACAATTCACCGGTTCAAGCACTCAAAGATTGCTTGCTGACTTTCACAAGAACAACGGATCGGAAGACGCACGCCCCGCTGTGACGGCCACCTCCAAGGACGAGGATGCAGCCCGAAGAAAGCAAAATCGTAGGGTCGAAAATAGACAAGCTGCTACGCGCTACCGTCAGAAAAACATACAGGCAAAACAAAAATTAGAGACTGTGAGGATTACCCGATTAGTTTGGACTTCTGAATGCTGAGATAAGGAACCAGGCGTACGAACTTTTTCGAAGTCTCAAGAAGGTTCACCGTCAATGTGACCTATCCGAGGATGTGGAACAATTACAGAGGGGATGGGATCGAGTCGGGGCGATTTGCAACGATGTCGAGGATCAGCTCGAAATAGAGCTGTGATCCGTATATCGCGAGGCAAGTAAGGGAACAGTGTAGTAACAACAGTTACAATAGGATCACAGGGAGCAACGGGAAGTGTGCAACCTCAATCAGTGGTGGTAGTCACCAATTGTCGGATTGCTCCAATCCTCCCGTATACTATCTGTACCATCTTTGTGCTGCCATTCTTGTTTAGATATTATTTGGGATAGAACACGTGTCATTAATTCTAGCAGCAACATTTGATACGCCTGAGTCCGGCAGGCCTTCTTCATTGTGAAGCCTCAATAGGCCCGCCACATAGGAGAACTCATAGGCGCCTCGGCGTCCTCTCGTCATCTTGTTTTCATCTTGTTTCTTCTTGCATCCTCATCTTTACTGCATCAATGCAGAATATCCATTCCGATCCCCCTCTTGGTTCCAGGTCCTCACCCACACGCCCTCGTGATGTCGCATCGAAACGCAGGTCTGGTGTGTCCGATCTTTCTTCCGGTGGAACATCTTCCGCATCAGGCGAGACCCCGACCACTCCTACTTCCTTCACCACCCCATCACCATTCGCGCAAGGTCCGACAGTGCCCTCCTCGTCATCTACCGTTGATATGTTGAATCCTGCGCTTAGCAACGAGCCATATCGAGCTCAGTCTTCCTTGCAAGCTGAGTCCCAATCTCCTCGATGCTTTCGTGATTGTTCTGTCGTCGACACGAGGACTCGTCGTTGGATGGGAACTCGGGAGCTTTATCGCTACATCGAACATTTGGCGCAGGCTCGCGACGAGTCCAGTCGTAGCGGCTATCTATGGCTCGTATGCGAGTTCTTCTTAAAACCGCATACCAAGTCTGAGAGGAATTGGAAGATTGATGGGGTGGATCCATTATTTGAATTCAAGCTGAATTTCGATTTACGGTACCTCTGTCTCCCTGATTCTCTCAGGCTCTCGGATACCAAGATCGGACAGGCGATCAAGTCGATATATCCGAGTCATGAGGAATCTGACAATGCTGGAGGCAAGTCCCGATTCCTCCTTCCTGCTATAGACCACGCAGTCGACGAGAGTCCATCTTGTCGTTTCTCCTTCCACGGCAGCTGGCTTTGACGTTGAGGATTCTTTTTCTTTGAAGAGCTAACTTGACTAGGTTCAACACCGGATCGCCGTATATCCGTTGCTGACATAGCATTGGTTGCCGCCACCATCGATCCGCACGATAGTTCGCTCAAATCCCAAAGTTCCAATAGCAACGTCGGCTCCTCGACAAGTTCCAAGGTAGAGCGCAATCGCCAAAAGAAACAGCGCATCCAGGTCAATACCGAATTGGTCGATCCGTCTTTGACTATTTCCTCATTAGTAGCGGAATTGAAGACCGCTGCTTATTTCCAACAACTGTCTCAAGCAGTCGCGTACCTCGCCCAGGCGTACGAAATCTCGGCGTGTCGATTGGGCCTAACAGTCAATAGGAATGCCTTCGCCAGATTGTTTGTGATCAAAGAAGGAATCATTATGTTGGAAAACAATGATCGGGAACTATGGGGCACTATTCATTCGTTACTCGACGTCAAGTTGAAGCTGGCAACCACTACATCATCTTACCTCCCTAACAGATTGATGGTCTCCGAAGTCCTGGTGGAGAAGAGTGTTCAGCGCTTGGGTGATATTATCGCTGGAGCTGTCGACTGTTTGAAAGACGTGCCGTTGGTTGGCGTCAATAAAGATACCTTGGAGCGAAGTTCCGACCTTATCTTGCGACGTCTCGCTGAAACGGGGAGCGAGGAGGGTGATGAAATGTGGCAGTTTGACAAAGTCATCCAGCTGGAACTGTCAGATGCGGACACCATTACTCCCGAGCGTGAAAGCGCCGTTGAGAGAGATCTGTATACCGTCGTATGGGGTGCCAGACCGAAAAAGCGACTCACATTCGAGGAGAAATTGCGACCGTCTGATCCACAGTTTGCGGATGACTTGAAGGCAGCTCGCTCTCGCAAAGCACCTAAAGCAAATTCAAATTCAGCCAATCCAGCATCGGGAGGAGGACGTGATGATGACGGGGATGGCGGGAGCGGCGGAGAGGATAGCGACGGAGGTTTGGACGACGACATTGAGGGCTCGGGCAAAGATTACGGAAGGGGCAAAGGGGCATCAAATCATAGCACCTCTGGCGATCATCACGGCGAGGGCAAGGGGGAGGGCCACCAAGACTGCGACGGCAACGACAGGGCACATAGCGAGAACGGACTTATCGACATGATGACGGCTCCGCCATCGAAATCTCCCGCTGAGGGTCTGAGTCTACATGTCGAACAGACCAAAATTACGCAAGCGTCGACCGGCCAAGAGACGTCTGACGATGATGAGCTTTCGGTACGAATGTCGCCAAGTCCAAATCCTACCACTTCGGACTCTTCGAACGGAGACAGCGATGAAGATTTCTCACCCCTGCAGAATGCGAATCAACACGATTACGCCATGTTTAACGTTCCGTATCGTGCTGTTGAGAAAGTCGGCATACAGATTCTCATCTGCAGTCCCGCATCAATGGATTCTGTCGTTGCCGAACATGTCAAGCGATGCCGACGAGCGTGTCCGGCTGTACCGTCAACTGCTCCCCAGAGGAAGACCCTTCTCGCAGACTTCGGTTTGAGAGAGCCGCGGCTGGATGAGCTTCATGGGCCACTGTTTGAAGATCACATTTCTGGATGATTGACGGCGGCTTGGCTCGACTGTGGCTGTAACTGTGATTGTCGCATTGTTATCGTCGACGTACTTGTTGTAACTTGTTGCAAATGCACGTTTCCCTTGGTCATTTACTTTGTTGTTGATGCAATCCCGTTCATGTTCGTCTAGCTTTGGTTGCAGAATCCCGAAAGAGCTGCTCGGGTATTCAATAATCAGCTGAGGTGTGATCGTTTGCCTGCAGAACATTCAGGGCAAGGTGATGGATGAACGGAAAGAGACCAATAGAACAAAGGGGAGAGGAGGGCAAGAGTGAGAATGAGGTGTCAAGCGATACTTGGCTACGTCGGAAAATCGGGGAAGCAGGAAGTTAGACGGATTCTACGCGCCACGTCATTCAGTTTGATAACTCCTCCGGCATTTACGCCAAGCTCCCCCATGTTAGCACAGAGTGGAATAAGTCCCGCCTCTTATCAAGTGCGGCGGATATGTTCCACACCGTGGTTATCATTGCGCGTAAGAGTGTGGCAAATAGAATCTCCTTCAACTTGTGTTTATGACCAAACATGTTTGTCTTTACATGCTTTGCTTCAATATGACAGATTTAGGTAGTGATACAGTTGACCAAGTAGTTGGCCTACAAGAGTCAGGCAAATCACATACTCAAATTGCCAAAATGCTTGACCTCCCTCCTGCCTCAGTATCCACCTGTTATCATGACAGATGCATGACAATCACATGTTGGGCCATCTTGGGCTCAGACGCTGTCATGCTGCTTTGTCTTGCCTTCAACAACTAGACCATCAACACAGCTGAGTAGACAAAAGACTGGGCAAAGTAAGCTAGTGAATAAATCAGACAGAGAGTGTTTGCAGAGAAGGAAAGAAAGAAAGTATGGTTGGGATCAAATAACTTGTCAACTGAGTAGACAATGGTGGCAACTTAGAGTAGACTAGGAATGGGATCTTAGAAGGATGCGGTGCATAGTTCTAAGATGACTGAGAGCAAGACAAGAATGTGTAGCAAGTATGACTCACTAGGATGACTCAATTGTGAGATCACTGGGAATATCTTGGATGGGTCATTTAGTGACCTTGAGCATGTTCTTGTCTGGCCTTGGGCTACATAAGAGCTCTACATTGTATCCCACTCAGATACCCAGCCTTGTTTACTCTAGTTGCCACAGTTGTCTATTGCCACGTTACTCTGCCTTGCCTCCGGTTATTAGACTGTCAACTCAACCGAGGAACTTAGATATGAGCGACTAGTTGAGGGAAGAGGATATGTGCTGGTTAGTTGACTAAATAGTCGGCTCGGCATGACAGAGACTGGGACTAGGACTAAGACTAAGACTTATTGGGACATGAGAGTGTAGCACTAAGTGGACCAAAGGCAAAACAAGAACATGGACAAGGATGTTTACTAGAATGATGTCATGACGGTCACCATGACCACCACGCGACCACCACACGATGTGGTCGCCTTGGCCATTGGATCCGGCGTCTTGGTGTATTTGGAGTAAACAGTTGAGTGATAGGTCTACTCGTCTACTCAGTAGACAAGTTATTAGTAGCCAGCCGTTTGTAGGAGAGTTCCCCAGTGCACTCTTGATTGAGTCATTCTAGTTACATCCCTTCCACATTCTTGTTTGCCTTCGGTCCACGTAGTGCTACCCTCTCGTGTCCCACTACGTCCTAGTCTTTTGTCCCCTCGAGTGGACTATTTAGTCAACTACCCAGCGTAAATTTTATCCCCTCGACTAGTCATTCACGTTTGAGTTCCTTGGTTGAGTTGACGGTCTAACAACCAAAGGCAAGGCAAGGCAATGTGACAAATGACTCAATCAAGAGTTCACTGGGGAACTCTCCTACAAACAGATGGCTACTACTAACTTGTCTACCAAGTAGACAAGTAGACGTATCACTCAACTGTTCACTCCTAAGACTATCAAGTACACTGAGACACCGGATACCATAGCCGAGGCGGCCATGTCATGTGGTGGTCATGGTGGCCGTCATGATATCTATTCAGTTGACAACTTTATGGACTGGCACTGGCAGAACCTGATCAAGCAAGTCTTGCCAAAGAACCTATCAGCAAGAATCCTTGAGAGAAATAAATTAATGTTGTATATGCAGGGCACACATATAAAGCAGGTGGTAAAGTCTGCTATGGCTGTCTGGTCAAGCTGAACTTGTGATACATGGCATAGGAATGTGGCCCGCATGTTCTCCTCAAATCTTATGCATCTACCATCACATCAGCCTGCCGCACCTTTTGGTGGTTACTAACTCCCCCTCAACACATATGATTGCTTTTTGCACTCTGCAGTACTCAAACATTGTCCAGTGGCTGCCTGCCCTGAGCATTGCATGGTGTAAAGAAGTGCTTCTTCATATACAGCCTGTGATTCGGCTTCCAGCCCTTGATTCTTCACTGTCATGACTTGGTCAATTTGATCATGACACCAAGTCATGTGGACTCACTTGTTGTGGGCTTGCTTGATGGGGATTCCCTCGACATGAACTAGCTTGACATGGATGTCCATACAAAATGGATGCCCTTGGCGCGGGATCCCACAATGTGGTTTTATTACAACATGAAGATATAAAAGGAGTGCATTCTGTAGCTTTGTAATTCTCCCAGAATTGGAATTATCAATTATCTTTCTATCTTACCATGGTCTCTTACAGCAGTGCCTTTGTCAGTGCTCTTACTTTGCTGTGACCGATATGCAAATCTCATAGACTACACTCGTCAGAATTAATTCAAACTTAGAAAACTTCTGCAGTCTACTCTGTCTCAAGTCCTCTTGAGACCAACTTGGGACAGGTCCCTAACATTCACACACAGAATAGAGCCAATCATGTTGATTCTTATTGTACTTGTAATCAAGCTGGAAATTCATTATCGCACTTGCTACATGTTCTAAAATTTATGGCTCACTCAAATATATGGTTATTGTTTCTTTGAGTTCCCTACTTGCCATAGAATCAACAGCAAGTTGCGCTTCTCTCAATATCCTTATTTTAATGTTTCCCTTGTCTACCCATTGCAACACTTTCTTAGCTAACACCAACACAGGCAAGTGTGTCTCCCCAAAGAAGAAAGATGGGTAGGACTCAGACTTCCATTCAAACCACTTTGGCATTGAGGTTGAAACTCTAAATCCACATTTGCAAGTGCAGCGCATTGTATCATCAAACTCTAGCAAAGCACACCAAGTAACATAATTGAGGCTGAGTCAGTCTTGCTGTTTCTGTCAGTGTTTTTGCTGCAAGCTTTGCAAAGTATTTGTCTGACTTATCAACCAGTGAATTGCTTAAAGAAGCTGTCCATGGCAACAGCAGACACAAAGTCCACCCCTTAGACCAAAGGGCCTTTGTAATAATGCTTGGAATCCTTGGAATCAATCACAAACTATACCGAGCCTTAGCCAACAAATCTGGTCCTCACAGTACACAACATGGAGGACCCTTGTATATTGGTTTCAAGTTGGTGGTTGCAGTATCTGAAGGATCAGCTGTATGATAAAGACAGTAAGGAGCATTGCAGTCTTCTTATGGTGCTCACAGATAGGGACGGTTGGAGTGAGGAACATGTTAGAATGAGGATCTCACATTTGGGCTTGGATAGATGTCTTAATCCAATCAGTGATGTCTTCTTCAGGTCTGACATTATGCTACACAGCACCAGCACTGTGCCCTCTCATATGCATTGGGCTACCTTTAATCTCTTTGTTTCACAGTGCTCAGTCAACAATATAATTGCAGAATTTCTTGCTAATATTCTTTTTGCTGTGTGATGAATCAAATTGGCTTGATCTGATCTTTGCAGCATTGGTCTAGCAAGCTAGCAAAGCGGGCAGTAACAAGCTAGGATCAGAAAACAAGGCAGATCAGCAGACAGCAGATAGCTGTTCAGGAAAAAACAATGAATAACCATTTTGCATTAGCGCATGCAAGTGTCTTTCTCTTGCTGCCACATCAAGACTTCTGTTACCACTCGTCTCCCAAGGATAACAATTGCAAGATAGATCAGTGTTCTGGGGAATGATTTGGAGTGACAAAACACTAAACACTAGTCGCCGACAATGTCTGCATTAATTGGTGAAGACCCAGACAATACAATTGAAGATGGAGTTTTTTGGCTGTCTTTGGGATTCTGTTCAATCAATGATAAAAATGGATGATGGAAGGGTGTACATACTGACAAGTTTTACAAATGTAATGTAATGTGTTAATTCTATAAACGCAATATTAAGGATAACAAATCTGACTGCTTGCCAAGTACAGTCTATCACCCCTGTAGCAACTGCCATCTATGCTACCAGTGCTATTGCAATCACCAGCAACTCCCCAACAACATCACTCTGCTTGCTTGCTTTTCTTTAGGGCAGAACACAATTTATTGAAGCTAGCACCTAGATTCACACAACAACACACCCCCCACACCTCTGGCTGGGATCTATGTCTTTCATAGACTGATCACAGATTGGTCTATTTGAAATCACTAGAGTCCCTTCGATGATCATCATTCAGGAACAACTTTTTACACCCAATCATTCAAAAGTTCCAGACTCGCCAAGTGTAGCAGCTAGCAACAAGATATCATTTTATGACCCCACTGCAAGAGAGATGGGATTCTGAGCTGTGCAGACATGTGCTCAATTAACAGTCAAGGATCACATCATGTTATTGGGGACTATATGTATATATTTTTATATATGAAGCGATACTTGCCTGGCGTTCTCATTATATTGTCAGCCACAATACTGAATGATCTATATATATTGTAGAAAGAGTAAAACGTGGTATTGCAGAGGTTGCTGTGATACTGCAAACAAATTTGATTGCTGTGCATATGTAATTAGAGACTGTGACATTACGGTGATAACGCAAACAAACCTGTTTGCTGTGCAATGCGATCAGAAACAGTGACATTGCAAAGTCTGCTTCAAGAGTCAGACTGTTTATTACAAAGGTCAGCTGATTGTGTTTGCTGTAGAAATGCAAGCAGAAACCGTGATCCTGCAGAGGCTGTGATCTTGCAAAAGTTTCTGTGGAAATGCAAACAAATACTGGGATATTCAATAGTTTGCTAGGATGTTGCAAAGTTTGCTGTGAGATCGAGTCCGTGATTTAGTATGTCTGTCACAAGCTGAAACATAGGTATATATTTAAATCGATACCAGCGAGATTTGTTCATTGCGTTGCTAGCTGCGATATAACATTATCTCAATGTTTTTCGGGAATGCAAGCAAAAACACAATATTACCAAATTTGGTGTGATATTGCAAAGTTTGCTCTGATACTGTAAAATTTGCGCTAATACTGGAAAGTCTTTTGTGCAAGAGAGACTGTGATATAATTTTGTTTGCTTTGTGTGGGGACATATATGTACTAGCCCGCTGTTGCCCACTTTGTTGGCCTTGCAGGAGACTCTGCAACATGTCACCAATGTATTGATTCATCACACAGAAAAACAGTGTTATTGTCAGGGAATGGTGTGGTGAGATTGTTCATTGAGCACTCACTGTGATGCAACCAAGACAAAGGCAGCCCTGTCCTTGTGGGAGAAGACAGTTATGACAATCTGTAGCAAAATTTCAGACCTGAAGAAGGACACATTGCCTCCAGTTGAAGCCACTAGACTAAATTCAACCGAGTTGTCTGATGCCTTTATGCTTGTGAGGACCAGAGTTGTTGGCTGAAGCTTGAAATAATTTGTTATGAAGTCCAAGCATTTGCCCAAAGATCTCTGGGTCTAAAGCTTGAATTTATGTCTGATGTTGGCCAGAACAGCATCTTTGAGATCTGACAGATACTTTACAAACCTTGGTAGGTCAGCCTCTTTCCTTTGATAGAGTATGTTGTGTTGAAAAATTGTGATTGCACTTGCGACTATGGGTTTTGAGTAGCCTGCCCAGATGCAAAAGTGG
This sequence comes from Naematelia encephala, assembly GCA_002105065.1. Lineage (NCBI taxonomy): Eukaryota > Fungi > Basidiomycota > Tremellomycetes > Tremellales > Naemateliaceae > Naematelia > Naematelia encephala. The sequence goes on from MCFC01000116.1 coordinate 19,793, forward strand.
TTTGAATGAAAATCTAGGTTTTGTGCATCTATCTTTGTCTGGGGAGACACACCTGTTGGTGTTCTTGGTAGCTAAAGAAAGCATCACACTGGGTAGACAAGACATACCTCTTAGTACTGATCCAAAGCCATCATGATCTTCCTGCTGGTGTCATGCTGAGGTGGTGTCACAACCCGGCTCCCGGAGGATGACGAGTGGGAGATAGGTTGGTGTTTTGGGGAGCAACTTTCTGTGACAGAACACTAGTCGCGGACAATGTCTGCGTTAATCGGTGAAGAACCCAATAATACAGTTGAAGAAGTAGTTTCTTGGCTATAACCTCCAATTATAGCCATTCAACGGGAAAGTGGATGACAGTCAAAGTGACATATGACTTTAGATCCTTCCGGATCAGAGAGGACTACGGAAGGGTTTATTTATATACCGACTAGTCCTACAAATGTAACAAATGTCGGTCACAAGTCTGTGCGTGTAGTACAAAGATATCGGTGTGTAATCGGTCAAATGAGTGTAGTTGGAGATTGAGTGGTTGGGTCTTACAGGTGGATACCATGACCAAAGACTGATGACAAAGTGTTTGGGTTCTCCCATGGGTGGAGAGGGATGAATAATAGGAAAGTTGCCAGGTGGTGGTTGGTTGCATTGAAGGATAAAGTGCCAGTGAGGAGTACAAATGCTCAGCATTATGGTTGATAATCTTTTTGTATCATAGTTGAGTTATAGTGCTACAGGAAAGTATGGAATGCCATCCAGAGATTTTGTGCTTTACAAACTTTGCTGCCACTCCATGACTCATTTGAGTCATTTGGGGATGTTTTTTCTGTGCTTGCTTGCCTCCATGCTTGCCTGCCGTTCTTGTCATTGTAAGCCTTGTTGCTAGCTGCTGTACTTGGCAAGTACCGGTGTTCCACAGACAGAGTCTGTTACATCTTGTATCTGGCAGACTGAGAACTGGAGACAACATAGCAGGCTGTTACGCCCGGTAACCCAGAGAGTAACAGACTCTAGTCCCAGAGGACAACAAAGACGTATAGGCAAAGTCAAGCTGGTGACGGATGGACGATAGTGTGAAGTGCCTCAGCACAAGTTGCTTGCAGCAACAGTCACTTTTAGAAGAGTAACTTATGATATTTCATCGACAAAGGAAGAGGGAGAAGGGCCCTCAGCTTTTGTCTTATATAGTACTAACTAATACCGTGGATCCCAGCATGCTGAATAAGCGCTGAATAAGCGCTTATCAATCATGCTTATCAATCACTGGTTCCTATGGCCTTTGCTTACTAATCTATGGGAAAACCCGTAAATCCTATGAGAAGCTTACTCAGCTACGAGAATGCTGACTAATACTTTGTATAAGCTGGTGGGGATTAGGGTGGCAAGGGATAGTAGTAGCAGGTACGTAACACAGGCTTGTAAGCTCTAATACTGGAATCACGTGCAGTGATTCTTAAACTTGAGATTTGGTCAAAGGCAGGTCATGTCAGAGTGATATGAATGGTACAGTGGGAGCTTGGAAGGATTTCCTGTAGAGATGGGGCAATCACAAGATGTATAGTTAAGTCTATAAAACAGGAAGAACTGTCACAATGCCTCTGCCAATTGGTGTGGAAGGGTCCAAAAGCAGTTCTACTATGATTTTCCAGGTTTACCGTCCTTAGCTAAGGTTTGGTAGTCTTGGGATGTTATTGGTTTGGATAAGCAACCTGGGGACTCAGTTGAGTAGCCAGTTGCCAGCGTCAATTGGGTTTGGTCTTTTGTTAGGTTCTAGAGGTTCATAGACCAAGACTAGGATTACTGGGATCCTCAGATACTAGGTAGACAACAACAATTAAGAATCACTGGGGAATCCCATTCTCCCAGAAACCACATACATATACTACGTATCACTCTACCTTAGTAGCAAATATCCATCATTAACAATCTTAGCTTTGTCTCAGCCATGTTTTCCATCACTTGCCTTTGCTCTGCTTCCTGTTGTTCTCCACAAGAAGTGACCGCTTCTTATATCTTGCTCTTTCCGTCCTGTCTCCTTATATGCATGTTACCCATCTTGGGTTAGCATCTAGAGATGGCTGGTCAATGTCTTGACCGTTCCTTCTCTCGTGGCCCTGGGTTCCTAGGTAGCTGCCGCTTATAGGTTAACTTAATCACCAATGTCTTATCTTCAGCAATCTTTGCAAAAGTTTGCTGGTAGTTGCCCTGATGACTGATGGTCACTGTTGTTGTCTCCCTTTGATCAATGCCCGCCAGCCTGGTGAGAGCATCTCTCCTCTCTCTTATACTCCCATTCTATCTTTCTCCTGTCCTAGAATCACCTGGCCTGGTCATGAGACTAGATGCTAATCCAAAGTAGGGGATCCCTTTATGGTCCCCGCTGCTTCTGGCTCTTGTCCGGTGTGTGCTTTGTTTTGGTTCCTTTTGTAAAGTTGCCATAGATGTCTAAGGATTGGACATCGTGTCTAATTGGTGTCACCATTTGCTAGCCTTTGCTATTCATGACACAGATTACAAACTTGACTGGAAAAAGACTGACCCTCAAATAACGTAAGTATCCCAGAAGAGGAACACCAGGCATCTGTCTCTCCAGCTGCATAACTTTGAAAGAGAACCTGGGAGAGGTACGCCCCCAGTGATTGACTCACATCATCTGGTTGTTTGAAATAGCTACGGCCACTGATTAAAAGATGAAGATGAGGCCAACGCATCCAGATCTCAAACATGAGCTGAATATGGATGTGTTGGAAGGACAGAGTCTGGATGTGCTGTGACTCACCTAGAAAGCGGAAACATCAATTGGAAACAACATGACTGGAGTGGATTGCAATCAATCTAGAATTTTTATAAGATATGCTGGTATGCCAACTTGAGCTTGAATGTGATATGACGGTGCTGCTTGTCATACCTTAATTGCTGATATGAATGATTGTATTGTATGTAGTTGGGGATCTAAGGATGCTACTAAGAGTGCTTCTCAGAACACTTCTCAGAATGCTTCTAAGAGCGCTTCTGAGAGCACTTCTAAGGGCACTTCTGAGAGCACTTGTCATGAATGAGCAAAGACCAACAAACGACGGTATCAATTGGACACGATGTCCCACGATTAGACATCTATAGCAAACATTGCTTGCATTCCAAACGAGGGTCGATGAGAGCAAACACCGGACAGGGACTAGAACCAACCGGGACCACAAAGGATCCCCTATTGATGGATTGGTATCCCGAACTAGTCTCATGACAGGCCTAGGTGGTTCTAGACCGAGGAGAAGTAAGACGGGAGTATAAAGAAGAGGAGGGATGCTCTCACCAAGGTAGCGGGCATCGATCAAAGAGGAAAACAAGATCGACCATCAGCCATCAGGACAACTGCCGACAAACCTGAGCAAAGATTGCTAAGGATTGGACATCGATGCTTATGATGACCCACAAGAGGTAATCGTCCAGTAAACAAGGAACCGTAAGAGGAAGGTACATCGAGACGTCGACCAGCCATCTCTACATGCTAAGCCGATACGGGTAACATGCATGAAGAGGATACGACGGAAGAAGTAAGAGAATGGGGACGGTTACTCTTTGCGGAAGACAATAGGTAACAGAGCAAAGGCAAGTAACGGAAAACATGGCTGAGACAAAGCAAAGATTGTTAATGGTGGGCAATCGTTGCTGAAGTGAGGGAATGCTTAATATATATATCGGTATCGCTGGAGAAGGGATTCCCCAGCGATTCTTGATTGTTGTCGTATCTTAGTATCTTAGTAACCGTAGTCCGAGTATATGAAGTCCTAGGAAACATCGAAAGACCAAACCCGATCGACGCAGGCAACTGGCTACTAGATTAAGTCCCCAGGTTGCTCATCGACACCCATCGTATACCAAGGTTACCGAAGTTTGCTTATAATCGATAACCTTTGGAAATCCCCAGCAGAGCTGTTTCGGACCCTTCCGCGCCGATCGGCAGAGGCATCGTGACAGCACTTCTAAGAGCGTTTCTAAGAGCATCTCTCAGAGCGTAACCCTGAGAGCTGAGCCCCTGTTACCAAGGTATAAGAACCAGTCTTGTAGATGTCCTCTTCCACAAGGATCAAATTATCAATAGTTGCTTCACTTGACCTCACCAGCTATGCTGGTGCTTTACTTCATGCTGCTTGACGGATCCTTCCAAGCATATTATCCCAACTTCACTGTTGACCAATCCATAAGTACAACGTTCTTAGTAAACCATCACAATCCATCTGTCTTTAAGGTCAACCAAGGACAGATCATAACAATTGCGCACAATCCAGACTTGAATTTTGAGAACTCAAAGGCATGTGATCTAAACGCCGCCCTCGGGGTTCTCAATTGTCCCGCGCCTTGGCACGTATTTAGACGGAAATGCGCGACGTCCTTAAACGGCATACCAATAGTCCCGCGTCTTAACACGTAAATGGCCGGAATGAGATATAGTTCCGCGTTGAGTCAAGCCAGCGTTTATATCGTTTATCTTTTGCATCCCTCGTCCCCTCAAGATGACTCATCCTATACGGCGCTCGTCGAGACAAGGCGTGTTGACTTCAGACCACAATGACGACCATGAATCTCTGTCAACTATCTCGACCGGAATCACATCGTACATATTAGGTGATCTGAGACGAGAAGCCAACGCACGGATGGACGAGCGAGAGAGGCGGAACGCATTGAAGGACTTTGATTCGACTCCTACGTCCGAATGGGATTGGGGACCAGACTTACCAAGAGGTCAGGAGCGAGTTGAAGGGACAGAGATAAGGAACTTTCGCTCTCACTATCGGGCTTACCAGCAAGCTCGAATCCTTGAGGACGAGCCAGACATGGCCGTACCTCAGCGAGATAGAATCCACTGGTTTGACTCCGACTCGTCTACGGATTTTTCGGACACAGTGAGGGGTGGGAACACAGGTGTATTGGTCGATGAGCAGTCTAGTAGCCCGGAGCTGAGTGAGTCGGAGACCGTTCGTGAAAATTATTGCGTCAGTAGACCAGTGTAGCTATCAGACCGTTTGGCTTACTGGCTATGACGAAGGTCGCATTTCCCACACCGGCTCTTGGCGGAGCTGGTTCGCTCCCCATCTTCTCATCCTCCTCAAACGACAACGATCACGATCCATTCCACATATTGCCTGGTTTTCACGCAATCACTTCTTTCTCGCCATACACAAACTCGGCCAATATGATCACCAGGCCCCATGAGATCGATTGCGATCTACCATCATCGCCTTTGGAAGGCCGCTTCGGTACCAAGTCCACCTCCGCTATGTTAACTTGTAGGAATGACGCACGGCATACAGAAATTGACGAGGATCTCGATTATCAACAGCAAATACGCCTGAAAACCTCTCCCAGCCCATCTCCCCTCGTATCGCTGGGACAAGACTCACGACCTTACGGCGACGGAAATGAAGAGGAGACTGGTGATGGCGGAAATAGTATCACCACACCGGACTTTAGTCGGCAGGTCCTGAGGGATATTAGGAGAATACCGTTGTCATCAGGAAGGAGAGTGAGAGTCCGAAATGGTATACTGAAACTGCTGGCAAGATGATGTCGATGAAAGAAATAGAGTGCAGAGAACAGATCTCATCTGTACTTATCAAGCGACACTGAATACCATGCATACTACGTTATACTTCATAGAGTAATTCATCGCCTTGAAAAACTAACCACCGAGCCAGTCGAAAGAATTAAGCTGAAGCTTAGTTGAGGAGGTGAAAGTATCGTGTACGACTTCGGAGAACCTCAAGAGGTGGCTTGGTGACAAACGGCCGTGAGACTTCGACTATCATCAGCCCGGCTGTAATATCGTTTGCTGGTGATCGCAGGGCGAGGAAGAGTATTATCATCCAAAGGGTGAGAACGCCCCCAAGCGAAACATCTGCTGTCTCCATTGGGCATTGATAATTACAGTCTCACTTTCGCTGCAGAATACTTGTATGTTACATGGAGTCTCGGTTGAATTACAAGCGGAATCATCACAGACACTCTTTGGGCATTGTATTGTATCGTCTGTACCTCTTCCCGAGTGGTTTTCACTTCCTGTAATACTATGCCATCATGAACTATGAAGACTTCGTGCTTGTTCTTGTCTTTGTCTTTTCGAGGATCGTCCAAGACGTTTGTGGGATAATTCTTCACCGATAAGAGTCATCGTCAGCGGAAGTGGCGTTACTGACATCACTAAGTCGTTGCGTATTTACGGAATACAGTGGTTCGGTAAGACAGTGTCCTGCGAGCATATTTGTGTCGATTCGGTACGTGCATTCCGTCGCGAGCGACAACTAACACTCATCAGGGTGGGACTCGGCGAGGTTGTTTCCCTCTCCATTTGGTGAATATCGGTATCGTAGGGTAGGGAAAGCGAGTATTCCTTCGAAGGTGAAACCGAGCGATATGGAGAAACCGTCTCGACTGCTTTACTGGCTGCCAGCTCCTCGGTCGTCGCGGAATGTTGGCCGTCTTTGATTAAGTTATCAGGGGTGCTATGAGTTCGATCACTTTGTTCGTTTGAGCTCCGACAGGGGACAAGTTGAAGTACGGGTTTGGAAGGGGGGTCGTCATTCGGAAGTGGGTGCCGGTCACCGCAGATTTGCTTTGATCAGGTGAGATATACGGGGTCCCGGATGACACTGGGTTAAGACTCGACGGACCAGAAAGAGAATCAGGTGATTCGTGTTTTGGAACTCTCTCCAAAAGACCATCCCGTTCGATCCAACAGTAGCTTCCATCTGACGCCCGTTTACCGAAAGTGCTGGATCCGCATGCCCTTCCGGCTCTGGAGCAATGGTCACACGCGAGACGATCGTACCTAGGCGGTAAACCTGTAGGAAAATCGGTGTACCGGATCTTCCTAAAGGGAGGAATCAAACACAGATGGTCGTGAGAGACACATCGTTGACATCGATGCAAGCCGGCGCTACACGTTCACACTGGTGAGCCTCAGATCCGTTCAGCCCACGCATTGATGTCAGGGAAGGAGCCTGCAAGACCTTCTGGCGCAGGGTGAGAACTTGAGATATACTTACTCGTACAATGATTGGACACCTTGTTTGCTGACGAGGCGGTAGCCAAGACGAGACATCCAAGCATCCACGCCCGGATCATGGTCCAGCTTTCTACGCCGATATTTGCGCTGGACAGCCGAGCCGGGATGGGCGAGCAGAGGTCTGACCATCGTCTAGACAAAGGTTGTTGCTGGACGCTTGGACGGAATACAGGGAACAGCCGGAGAGTGCCACACTCGGCAATTCAGAGTAATCACCGCGTCTCGAATGCCGTCCAGGACCATCCTCCGTTCATGGCTGCTATCGATTTAGCTCTTCCATCAGTTTGTTTGTATCATGTTAGCTGTTGCTGAAGTGCCGCAGTCGGCTCAAAAGATACGATTATCTCTAGACGAAGAACGGCCCCAGCGGAAGCGGAAGCGAACCGTCCTTCTACCTCCAGCTGACCAGAACTTGATTTTGCATAAAGTCAGTTTTGCATGGAGTTCTCAATTGAGCTATCATAGCTAATTTAAACACCCTGATCAGTCACGAGAAACAAGTCCGAGCTTGTCTTGCCCATTGCTCGACGAGGACCCAATACCTACGAATTCGAGTGGGATAATTAATAGAGGTAGATCCGCAGATTGTCAGTGTTATTGCCTTACCCTGACTCGTGGTCACGTCTCAAGCTCCCTCTGGAACTTTTGCCGCCGACACTCAGGCTGTGGCGGAACCGGTGGCGAGTCCTGTACTTTTGAGTAAGTCTCTCTTCATCCGCGTTTTAGGTTGATTGCCCGATTGTCACCCCCATTATCGTCTTCAAGCCAAGCTGACGAAGCTCATTTTAGATGTGAATGATCTCGTCCGCAGATTCATCACTGCTTTGGTCGAATGCGGGAATGTAAACTCATCCAACGGCGAGTGTGCCACAGCCATTCTAGACTGTGTTTGCGATGTAATCCTTGGCGATTACGCAAACGTCAATACGAAGTACAAGAGAAGTGTCGAGCAGCTTGAGAAGTACATCGCGTCGAAAATCAAACACAAAGGTTTCCACCAGCAAGCCGAAAAAGATCTTTATAGGAGTAAAGAAGTTGTCTCAAAGCTTCGACGGAGGCTTCAGTCGAGTGAGGCGAAAACGGTGACTCTGGAGGAACGGTTGAGTCAAATTAAGACGAAGGTCACGGCCAAGCTTATTTCGACTAACGACGAAGCACATCTCCGTACGCTAGACGAAGTGCAATTGGTTGAGAAACTGTTAGTGCTTTACAGTCAAGGGGGTGATGAGGATCGCAGCAATGACGGCGACCAAGTTTCTGATTGGTCAGGCGAGAGCGCAGGGACTGCTCGACGTGTAGTTGTTCGAGAAGGTGATATCAGTGACTCAGACGCGGAGTGAAATTTTTATCTGTAGAGTATCATGCAGCTTGTTCGGTTCGGCAGCGTCTCACATTTTCACAATTTGTATCACGGATGTCACTATCCGGAGTGCATTTATTGACTCCCATGCCGTGTGAGTAGATCGTGTCGGAAAGAAGTGCATGCCAGCACTCTCACCAACGGATGTTCGAGGGTTCTCTGACATTACAAATGAAAGTCGGAGATCTAGAGAGGGACGACGACGTGCGTGGACACATCAGAATGAAATGACGTATATATGAAAAAAGGCTCACCACGAAGGAGATATGTTAATCAGTGGTGCTACCACCGTTACAGCCAATATTCTGAGAATGCGTGACGGCTTGAATACTTGCCCGATAAGCAGGGATCATGGAAGCGAGCCCAGCACGATGAGCAGAGTAACTTCCCGGCGAAGATTGAAGAGGCGACATGGCGCGACGATTGAAGGCCTTCTGAGAATGACACACCTAGTTGAAGAGAAACACCAGCACTGATTGGTGTATCTGTCCTCGGCCAACTTTGTCGTGACGGAAGTGGTGGCGTGACGCAAACTCTGATCAGCATTGGACTCGATGTCGTTGCCCACAATCTACAAGGTTGGCCCTTCCGTCAGCGTCCCAGATCCATTGTAGTCAGTGAGTTGCAGCTGGTTTTACTTACGGGTACATGGAGGAGGCAATACATGCACATCACTGGTAGCAGGTTTGGGTGAGATTCAGATACTGACCAGCGACGATAGGATGCCGCATTTTCTGCCACAAAGTGAATATGACCGGGAGGAACCGGAGGAAGTCCAACAGACGGCTGTGTTCCTTGGGTGATTGCAGAGGTGCTGGCAGATGGTGGAGGACTTGGGTAAGATCCTGATACAGTCCAGCGGCGTTGGGCACTCGGTCGTGTACTAGTCATGCTAGTCACCTGAGAAGGGCTGTCGGTAAATGTGCACTACAGGCTACGTTGCCCAGGGAAAGATGGAGAAAAGAAGTCGATTTGGGTGTAGGGAAGTGTTCTAAACGTGTCCTCGACGAACGAGGAAGGAGAAGAGAGCAACAAGGCGCCGTTTTGGAAACCAAAGGAAGGGTGTCCCAAAGACAAGGCAATGGAAAGGCTTGTAGCGACTGCGGCCACCTAATATAGCGCCTAGCAGAGCTTTTGGCCGAGAGTCGTCTGCGTCACTCGATGTATGCAGTCATTGGACGCTTGCAACCACCTTCTATCTTTGACGGAGCGTGATTTTAGAGCGGCTTCGACCAGTAGATGTGCATGAAGACAGGTTCTCTCAGGATCACATGTAAGTATACACTGGTTGCGCGCTCCAAAGCAGCTCATGACAAAGCCGCTTCCGCTCCTCTCCGGCCAGCAGCGATCAGCCAATCCATCTCGGATTTGGTCACTGGCAAGACGTTCAAACCGAGCTGGGCCAGGAGTTCCATCCCTTTGACACTGGTAGCCTGACGGATAGAATGTCATCCGAATCGGCGTAGTCAACGTGACCTCGCTTGCACGAGGGGTCTATCAACGCGAGATTGGCTGCGGTGAGAAGCGGTAAGGAGAAGCCGCGTTTGCAAAAGGCGCGGGTCTTTGCGCGCCTTTGACAAGGCGCGCCTTTTCTGGCCTTCTTTTGGACAGTCAACCTTAAGTACGCAGAACACCAAAATGACCGGTGCATGTAGGCGATTGGAGCGTTGCTTCAACTGTAGATAGGATGATGGAAGCTATCCCCTCTCTCCAGGGAGGTCTGAGTTCGAATCTCAGCATGCACCAATTTCTTTTGCTCCCTACCGCTAAACCGGCCATCCTTTCTGGATCCGTGAAGCCTCCGAGATGTCCGAATCCACCAGGCCGAGTTCACCAAAGGGCGTACTATAACAATGGCACTGGTCACACGTAGCTGAGCGTCAACCGAAGCTCCAACGGCATTGCGCGTCGAGGTCTAGACTGGTACCTCAACCGACAAACGACGAGTACTTTGTATACCTTGTATATAGCTGCTCTCATCGGGCCAGCGCTCTAGATCCCTCTGCATATCGTCGGGAGATCTCATCTACGATCTTTACTCCTCGGCATCTTCCTCGGTCCGCTCTACCTGTCAAGATGGCCGTATGACCACCTATACGGAGTCGGCCAGCAAACTGCAAGTCCCGGGCATCTCATCCTCGAGCAAGCATGGGTACAACTATGTTGCTTCTCAACCTGTCACGTAGTCACGATCTCCAAGGAAGAGCTAATACGCCATTCATTGACCTGATGATACTGGCGTGGTTCGAAAACAAACAGCAGCTACGTCCCGGACTTGGCTGTAGTCATTGACAATAGGGAACGCATCTGCTGACACTCGGTCTGCTGACACTCGGTTCACAAGATGTGATGAGTGGCAAACAGCATTCAAATACCTTAGAAGCCCATTCATCCCTTGGCGAATCGTTTAGAACACTTCTCTACACCCAAATTGACTTCTTTCCTCCATCTTTCATCCATCTATCCTTAGTGCACATTTACCAAGGAAAGAAAGAAGAAGAAAAAAGAAAGAAGAAGAGACTGGGCAACGTAGGCTACTTACCCGATTCCGAAGGAAAGAAAGAAAGAGAGAAAGAGAGAAGAAGAGGGGCATGGCTTCCTCTCATTTTGCCCTGCCTCTCCGCCGACCTCGACTCCTTCCCCTTTCGCTTGCTCGCACCCCCTTACCCCTTCGTACAAGAGGCGAGACTAGACTTGTGCCGTAGAATATTTGTTTATACATTACCGTCTTTTCATCCTTCGCCGCTTCGCTGGACACTGACACTGCTTCTGCAGTCGGCAAGACTCCGTCTCGAGGTGACGTCTCTGGTCGGATTGGGCTAGGTGACGGTGGAGGGGAGGAAGCGATTGCGGTACCAGGGGACGAGTGATAGGAAGAGGAAGAGGAAGCAGTGGAGGATGCCTCAGTGGCAGGGTAGGAGGCGGAAGCGTGAGTACCCGTAGGTGAGGGAAGTCGTTGGCCCCTCGAGTGTTCCACAATCTCGTGAATTGGAAGCATGTGTCTGTGCACGTCAGTGGAGGACTTATTGCAACGGCGGCGTCCTGCTTGAGGTCGGACTGGATCCCGCCCCCTGATGGGGACTGTGTCCAGGAAGAAGCAACCGTTGTGGAGTATCCGCATCTAGTAGAGTTGGATATCCGATTGATGACACTTTAAGTAAGGCCAAACAGCGAAATTTGGTCTCACGCTGAACAATGAGATATCGAGAGAACTTTGCATATAACTCACCGTGAAACCTCGGGCACAATCCTCCTGATTCTTCTCCTTCGCGCTAGTGATATTCTGCTAATCACGCCACGACTATTGAGAGGTCGGAAACTGAAAACGGGGTCTGCATCTGAGGACGAAATCACAGACACCGGACGACTACGTTCATGTGTGGATGACGAAGATGAAAGTAGGGCGGCGGACTCCTGGCTCATGCGGTCAGCTTTTGGATGGTATCTCAGTCTCGCTATCAGTCTTCAAATACAATATACGAGGAGAGAGACAAGATATACCTGAAAGACCCAGGACAGAAAATGATGACAAACTATGGAGTCGACAACAGGAATAGTCCCGAACATGGAAATTCAGGCAGACGAGCAACTGCGAGAAGGGTATCCGGATAGTAATCTGGCGACAGAGCTAAAGTACGCCCAGAGATAACGGATGGGAGGATCCAGGTGACTCTCATCACGGCAGTGACCGACTGTCTCTCACGTCTGGCATGTAGCATTCTGACCTTGAACCGTCTACTTACATCGACCGTTCGTGGTGAGCCTCGCGCGCCACAGCAGTAGAACCAGTCAAGAAGACCCATTGTGGGAACAGACCAAGTAATGGCAGGTGTGTGTGTGAGATGAGTGCAAAAAGAAAACAAGTCGAGTTTTTAAGAGGCGTTAGCGTCGACGAGCTGGGATCACCTTTTTTAAAGGGTTTAGACGAGGTCGTGGCGATGAAACACTCAGGGGCTCAGGGGTAAGTCTGAAACACTCGATTCGCATATCTTCCATGTCAGAGTCAGTCACTCGAGTACGTTCCGGTACGAGGCCAATAGGGACCCCGCTTCAGTATTGGCTTGAACACAGTCTGAATGTTCTCCTGCTATCACTCGTGATGAGCCACACAAATCGCGGACATAATCTCAACATCGGTCGTAGACATACAGAGGCGGAGGACGAACCGGCTTGAGCTGTCTATGTGGGACTATTGGCTAATTCTGGAACGCCATGGAACGCAAATATCAGTCTCACCTGTGATCGAGCGAACCAACCCCGACACGTTCGAGTGGAACCGATCGGGAGATCTCGTTGGCACTCCATTTGGATTGTTTCTCCCTCTCTCATGCATCCCTCGACCAGATAAGATTCCATCATCTTGGCTAGATGCAATGCCGATTCTTCCGCATGCTAATATTGAATGTATCGGATAGGCCCTCGAAGATCCCGTGGGAAGGACCTGGAGCATGCCTGCAGCGGTGAGCTTTGGTTGTTTCGATACCACATGAATAGGCTTGTTGATCAGGCACTAGCGGGCTCAAGCTGGCGGAACTAGAGAATTAGAGGAGTGAGTAAACAAGCATCAGCTTGGGGTGGAGTGGAGGTCCCCCAAGCCGGTCCAGCACTTTGGATCAATCCTCCGACTGTTGCATAATGGCCATTGACACAACCTCTAGCTTACCGAGCAAAAGTGAGGAGGCAAAGGCAAAGAGACAAATGGACGATGGAAATGGTGGGCAAAAGTCACTTTTAGAAGAGTAACTTATGATATTTCAATCAACAAGGAAGAGGAAGAGGGAGATGAGCGCTTCTGGCTTCTCTTATATACCTCTACTATTACCAAAATACTCTTTACACTAAGCATCGGTGAACAGGTGAAGTAACTGTCAAGATGCCTCTGCCGATTGGCGTGAAAGGTTCCGAAACAGTTCTACCAAGGTTTTCCAAAGGTTACCGTCTTTAAGCAAAGTTTGATGACCTTGGGAGATCCAAAGTGGCCCCAAGGGAGAAACCTAGCTTTCTCGGACCGCCATACAGATGCCGGGATCGTCACATGGCGCTCCGAAACGACACGTGACTACTGCCGGACCGCCATACTGTAAGTCTTGTCCTTCTACTCTTCATGCCTTCCACTCCTCATGCCTTCATCTTCTAAGCAGCCTCGGCGTACCCTCAATCCTTCTCCTACTCTGTCCTCGCTTGTTTCAGGATTCGTCTCCCTGGGACCGCGGGTCCTTACCCAGAGTAGTCTGATTGGTGCTTACGAACCTCTACAGCCCCCTTGGTCCTCTATCAATATCTTCACATTCGCACCGGCGTTATGGGACGAAGAGTCCAGTAAGGCATGGATCACAGCTGAGGATGCTGAGCACATGCAGGTAACTTGGGGGATTCATGCAAGGCAGGAAACTTCTGTGAATGCTCGCTTCTTGGCTGATCTATGTCCACTTCCTATTCAGAGACGCCACCGGTTTTGCTTCGTTCTCCCTTGCATCATCGCTTTGGGATCAGTCACAGGATACGTTGGAGAAGTACAGTGATGTACTGGCGCGATTCGCCAGGAGGCGAGGTTCTTTAGATACCGCGCTCGATATACGCCGTCGCACAGTATCAGTAATGAACTCACAAGGTCTCTTTCGTACAGTATGTTCCTATCTTCCAATTTGTCTCACCCAGCTTATCATGTCTGCAGCTTGTGGCTGGAAATGAGCATGAACATCATCATGAGAATTCCTTGCCTTCCCTCGAAGAAGAATTGTTTGAGGACGCGGTGGAAATACCCCGCGGACTGGTAAGCTCTCCTGAAGGCTGAAGGAGCAAGTGAATACTCAAACTGACAATCAGCGTAGCAGGCGGAGCTACCGGAAGACTTTGTCTTTGAGGGCGATGTCCATTTGGAAATCGAGGTGAGGACGTCAACAGTCATATTCACGCCTATCGGAAAAGATCCTGTAACGCTGACAATCTATCATTCTGTTTGAATCAATTACCCCTTTCTGCGCCCCGTAAAACTCCATCCATCTCGCTGAGCCATGTTATCGCACTCGTCCACATACGAATGACGATAGCCTGAACTGTCACTGGCCGATTTGCCCTCTTCCCAAGTTGATTTCGAACCTTCGTCTGAAACACTGACTAACGCGTGTCGAAACTGTGTGACAAGGAAGATCGACTGTGTGCGACCGACTGAGGGAGGAATCACATGTCTCCAATGTCGGAAAGCAAAAATTAGCTGTCAATACGAGGAGGAATACAGTACGAAAAGGAGGACGATGTTAGAAGCGGCAATAAGAGATCTAGATCAGATGATCAGACTTCGAGAGGCTCGATTTGATAAGAGGGATTTGACCGGGAGACGTGTATTGAGGGACCTGATAGGAGTGGCACAGATCAACAGGATCTCAGTCACCAAGTCGGAGAATGCCAAGACAGGGCTAGGTATTGGTGATGAAGCTTTAGCGAAATCGGCCTTGTCCCATTTGTTGGAAATCTGCCAGGATGTAGACTATCAGCTTTGTAAGTAGTGTGGGTCATCGATGCATGTTAATAAAGTGAACGGAAAGCACAATCGATGCTACTGAAACAATAATCCAAGTCATACTAGTGTTCTATGTCACGCTCAATCCCTTCGGCTTGAACATTCTCATTCAGAATCTCCTTGAGATAGCGAATTGCTGACATTATTCTGCTATGACCAATCAAAGCACCTTGACCTCTTTTGACAGCGACGGCGAAGGAGCATTTAGCATTGGTGCATCCAATGCAACCCAACCCTGAGCGAGAGTTGGGGTGTGTTTCGCATATGCAGTGATAATCGCCAAGGGAGCATGCCGTACATCGGTCTGAGGGGTCCAGGACGACGTAGTTGGGATTGTTCAAGTATACCTCCTGTGGAGAATCAGAATTATTACAACTCATCGATCACACTGACGAGACGAGCAGCCTTGATCTTCTGAGCGCCCTTTCTCTGGATAGAATCGACGGTTTTGGGTGATTCGTCCCCTGATAACTGGCCACGATCAGAATCTAGAAATTGCACTGCAGACACACAAATCTGTCTTCTGCAACTTGTTGGACATCCAACTTGTCCCGCTTTCCACCTCGCGCATGTATTGATCTTGCCGGCTGTGGACTGGTGTTGTCTTTGCGCTGATCCGGCTCCACTGTGTGAGTTTGTGATTGTGGTCTTCCAGCACCAGCATGCGATGGCGAGCCTGGATCCGGGTCTGGATTGCATATATCGTTCATTTCTCGTATCAGAACGTCCCCTTCGGACTGCTCAGACTCGGCATCGGGACTCTAGACTCGAGTCAGTAAATGACTCATACGGTGAGAGGGTTCGCCTGCATACAGAACGAGATGATCGGGTTGCTGTCGTTACTTTCGTATCCTTCCTGGCTTTCCGTTCACGAATAGTTTTACGAGGCATACTTGGCAGGGGACGATGAATGGACGAAGAACAACGCATATGAGGTTGTGGACCTCCACATTACGCTCCGCGTCGCCATATCGTTTGATCTTCCCACCCGCAGGTCACTTCATGACTTCTCAAATCCCATCTGACGTGCTACTCGCTATCAATCGGATTCATGAATTCGCAGAAGCCACTGGACACAAACGATCACGATCAACAACCGCCGTGGATGCTCGTTCCCATTGTCACGAGGTCTGTCCCTAGGACGAGTCGACGAGATGAGCGTTGATACCATGGTAGTGTCAGAGTCTAAATGTGCTACTGTCACAGAAAGACGAGGTCATCAGGCAACAGAGTGCACTTATTGCGCAGCAGTCCCTCCTTCTGAATTCGCTGTCGACAGCTAGAGACAATGGGCCGCTATCCGCACTGAAGGCAACACATCCTGGTTCCCACAACTTCACAGACGATATTAAGCGACTTCAGCCCTTTCTACTAGAGCAAATCACCTCCTTGACTCCATCCTTCTCGTTCTACTCGTCTGCATTTACGTGGCCAGATCCTCTCGTCCCTCCACCCCAAGATTTCCTCCACTTCAACCCTCCTACACCCTGGGCACCTTTCATTCTTGGATCGGACGTGAATATGCTGGACTTCCTCCTCGATTTCACCGCAACCAGCCGCGCTGCGACCTACGCACAATGGTCACGTAGTGGTTCAGAAGCCTGCCTAAGTCTATTCGACGCATCTACGCCACCCAACATCAGATTTGTTTCCCAATCTCTATATAGAGAATCGGCGTATGACCTCCAATCCGCAGCCGACTTTCTCCGAGCTAGGGAGATCATTGCGAGCTATACCATGCTTCTTCCGCTCGTCGAACTAGACATGATTGCTGGCACGATTGAACTTCCGGACGGAGATGTACCGTGGTCCGTTCACCCACAAACAGCTTTGGTTACCGTTTACGGACATGTAGAGATTTCATTAGTTAAAAAAGTGAGTGCGCATCTTCAAGTCTATCCGTGTCATAACTGAGAGCCTCTTTCAGCTGTTCCGACCAGTCCTGCCTGAGGTCACGTCACGATGGGAATATGTCACAAAGAGCTTGGTGAGTTTATTTGCGGAGATCTATCGGGTGCACGCCTGAATGACCAGTCCAACATACCTATCGATGCCGCAAGAGAATACCATCAACTTCTGTCTTTGTTCCTCCTGGAGTGTCTGGTGAAAGACCCAAAGTCTTGTACGCACGGCCTGACCCGTGTGTACATCCCTGATCCGGAGGATGAAGACATACATGTGTCGTGGCAAGATCTGAAGGCATACCTGATCAAGAATTTTGCCGGTGCGCTATACCGACATGGAGCGGAGGTCGAGAGGTTAATAAAGCATTTACAGCGATGATGTGGCGAAGTGAGACAGGAGGTATTTCGAAGTATCCTCATATGGACAGTCACACAGGACCATGCAATGATCCTAACCCACACTTAGACATTCCGTATACTGACGACAAGGGATCGTAACTGATGAATGCAGAACTGCTGAGGGATTCAAAGCCTCGGCGCGGGTTTGGATAACTTGCTCTTGTGCTCAGGCTAGCACACAGTGGTTTCTTGTGAGTAAGCAAGCGTTTCGTGACGAAGCTGCATGCTGCTTTCCTCCCTCTTCACAACATCGACATCTAATACCGACGTTGGCTATGTCACTCAGTGAGATTCCAGCCTCGGTGTGTCACAGAGAGTGTGTTGTTCAGAGCAGTGTTAAGTGTCATGTAGACCAAGAACATCCTGGTTCGTGCCCAACTTATGGTCGAGAAGCACGAAACAAAGGTGTGCTTCCATGGCAGATTTGCTTCCCTATTCCTGCTGTTGGACGGTCTTCCATCTTTCCATCTCTTCATCTCTTCATCTCTTCATCTCTTCATCACAATGCCTCGGTCTGATAAGTAATCATGTTAGCGTCCTTCTCTTTACCGCGTTCTTTGTACTGCGCATCTTCTATTGAACCTCGTGGTCAAGCCTCACTACCGACTCGTAGCTAATAAGACAAACTATTCCTTGGCTTATTCGCTACCCGTTCAGGCAGTACCTGTCAAGAACCTCCTGAGCTGCTCCTAAGAATCCATATCGTCCCTAAAAAACGTCGATAGTCATCTGGATCCGACATACCCGCCTGGGGGCTGTCGCAATGATTGACTTAACGCCGGTGATCTCAAGCTGAGCCTGGACGTAATCTTTGCTCCAGCCGATCGAGCCAGGGACAGCCGGGCGTATACACCTTAACCACCTCACCACTTTGCTTGGACGACTGCTCACGGTGAGCCCTTAGCACAACGCGTTGATCTCGGCGAGCACTTTCTTGTCAACTGACAGTTTGCCTTGGCCTTGGGTAGAGGCGATCGCAACACTGATCTTCCCGACGACGTTCAGACCAGAAGACAATAAGAGATTTGCCAATCCGTCTGGAACAACAACTTTGTTTGCTCTGACTATTCCCGTCGCCTCGTAAATAACATTACCGGCGTAATGGCTGATTCCTAATTCGGAATACTTGCTCAAGGACAAAGGGCGATCCTTATCAGTGGGGACAGAGTGATGGAAGTCTTCATCGGTCGCCAAAAGAGAGATGGCTTTGTCATTCAGGCGCTTGATTACCTGCAAGGTCCTATTAAATGATGTCAAATTGTTGAGCACAATTGGAAAAGGGGAGTCACTGG
This sequence comes from Naematelia encephala, assembly GCA_002105065.1. Taxonomy (NCBI): domain Eukaryota; kingdom Fungi; phylum Basidiomycota; class Tremellomycetes; order Tremellales; family Naemateliaceae; genus Naematelia; species Naematelia encephala. The sequence goes on from MCFC01000116.1 coordinate 38,322, forward strand.
GAGGTGAGGGATCCTACAAAGCGTGGTGACCATGTGAAGCTGTAGGTAATTGGTTCAGCTCATTTCCATAACAACTGGCATGGGAGGCAGATACCTGAACCCGCTTGGAGAACCTTGAAGATGAGTCGTTACTAGTTGTTGAGGCGTTACCTAGAGCCTCGAGTATGACCTCAGCCTGCTTGACAATCTCCAGCGTGCTCCCGGTCATGCTCTGGTTGACAGGCTGGAGGATATTGAGGAGGTATCCCAGGAGATGGTGAGTGGAGAACGTTTTGCCAGCTGCCCTGCTGACGAGGGATCAGTGCGAGTTGCAGAGATACGATTGAAGAAGCTGGAGAAGAATGACTAGTCGGCAGAGGATGAGACTTACGTCTCTCCCGTGACGACCAGCTGAATATTCTGTTCCGCTTCCAACATGCTTCGACCTAAAGAGTACAGATGGGAGGAGGAAGGTTTGTTTGGGTACCAGGGCGGTGTAGTTGGATCTTGTCCGGTCCATCTGTGTGATACAGGATCAGCTCATGGGAGAAGGGTGCCTTGTTCTCCTGATCACTGAAGACAGCATTAAATCAACAGAGTCAGTGACTGTGATCGTATGGAAGTGAATCGGATGTTGACATCTATAAGGTTGACTCGCCAAGACACACGCTGGTCTTGCTTTGCATCTTCGACCCCAAGAACCTGTGAACCCCTATGTACCGTCAAATGCACACGGGCACGCAAAAAGAGCCTTCAAGTATCCCTAGCTATCTGCCGCCTGGGGGTTAGGGGGTTAGGGGGTTAGGGGGTTAGGGGGTTAGGGGGTTAGGGGGTTAGGGGTTAGGGGGTTAGGGGGTTAGGGGGTTAGGGGTTAGGGGTTAGGGGGTTAGGGGGTTAGGGGGTTAGGGGGTTAGGGGGTTAGGGGGTTAGGGGTTAGGGGGTTAGGGGGTTAGGGGGTTAGGGGGTT